>OZ004706.1:42591232-42673732 GCA_963924515.1 Vespertilio murinus
TCAACCGAAGGACTGGTATGCATGAATATAAGTACAACTAATGAACACATAACTCTGAGGAGGGAGGGCATGAATGGGATGTGTGTGTGGGGGGGGCAATGGTAAGCTATGTACACATATAATACCTTAATAAATTTTTTAAAAAATGAAAAGAAAAAAAAAATAGCAAGCAGCCCTGGTTGGTGCGGAGTGATTCGGCGTTGGTATTTCTGTCTCAGAACAAAGTTGCTAAGTGGACTGCCCTGGTGACACGCCATGTGCTGCAACCGCAACTTCCAGGCCCCAGCTCCACTGAGCAAGATCCAGATGTGCGAGAATCTGGGCGGTCCGGAGAGACGCCCCACAGATACACGGCAGCAGCTGGATGGGAAAAGCTGATGCTTTGGAGCAGACATGCCCTGGTCCTGAGTCAGTGAAGCTGCGTGCTGTAGTGTTTTCTGCTCCATAGATGGATGGAAATATTGCAACCCAGCCATGTTCTCCATATTTAATATTTTTTTCTTTCTAAATTAAACATTTTTAATCTAAGTTACAGGATAAAATAGTACTTCACTTTGGATTGTGTTAGTCCTTAGCCTATACATTTCAAATATAAGAAATAGACTTGAATTCGTGATTTTCGTTATGTAAGAAAAATGAACTAATAATTGAAAATTACAGATTGTTCTCCTATAAAAAATACTGACCCAATTCCAATTTCTAAGCTTTAATCCCTAACCACAGCGAGAGGTAGGTAGTGTGGCACAGAAATGAAGAACATGACCGTTTATTGAGCACTTGCTATATGTGGCACTGGGCGAAGTGCTTGGCCTGTATTATGTCACTTCATCCTCACAACCCTCACTCAAGGTGTTCACCAATGAGGAAACTGAATCTAGGAAGAGGCAAAGCAGAGGACTGAGCCTAAGATCTTCCAACTCCAAAAGCCTGAAATGGGCTACCCTATATGGGGAAAAGCAGTATGGACTTCAAAAACAATTAAATTGTGTGCCTTTTTGGTATAATTATTTATCAAAGAAAAAAAAAAGAATTTAAGCCATGAGATATCATGCCCTTTCTTCTCTTTTAAAGTAGACATTATTTTTAGAACAGTTTAGATTTACTGAAAAATTAAGAAAAAATTAAAACCCAGAGTTTTATGTGTTTGTGTGTGTGTGTGTGTGTGTGTGTGTGTACACGCGCATGCACATATTTTTTTGGGGGGGTAATAATATTAAGATATTGGGCTTGCAGTTTTTTCACATAGAAATTTTCTTAAGTGAAAAATTTTAAAGTTCTTAAAAAATATGTATTGATTTTAGAGAGAGGAAACGAGAGGGAGAAAGAGATAAAAACACTGATGAGCGAGAAACATCTCCTGCACACTCCCTACTGGGAATCAAGCCTACTTCCTGGGCATGTGCCTGACTGGGAATCAAACTGGTGAGGTGAGCTCTTAGTGCATGGGATGCTGCTGAATCCACTGAGCCAGGCAAAGTAAAGTTTTATTATTATCTTTTTTTGATACTCAGTTTCATAAACAAAGTGTGATATTTTTGTTGAGAAGTGGCATCATAATTTGGGGGGCAGGCAGTGAAGTGTAATTTTAAACTTTTTTTCTTGTTTTTCTTTTTTCTTTTTTTTTTCCTTATAGAGTCTTCATTTCTGCCTTCATTCTGATACTTGGAAAGCAGAGCCAGAATGACCTGTAGTGGGGACAACTTGGGGTTTGTAGTCAGAAGACTTGAATTTAGATCCCAGTTCTGTCATTTATTAACTGAACAACTTAACTTCTTCTTGAGTCTCAGTTTCATTCTCTGTGAAATGGGAATGATGAGAACCAATAGAGTTAGAAAAGGATGTCAGTGTAAGCTGTAAAGGGTTAACCAAATGTTAGTTCTTACGATGAGTATCTTTATAGATGTGACTCCAGGTCAACATGATTTATGTTATAAGCCACAGTTTACATATTCAAACAAACCATGTCTCAAGAGAACAAACAAGTGAAATTCAGTAAGTTAATAGGTAGAGTATTGGTTTTGGGAAATGACAGACCTGAATTTGAATGTTGGCCCTCCCACTTAGTGGCTATGCAACTTTGAACTTGGCCTCATACCTTCTCTGGTTCTCAGATTCCTTACATCTAAAATGGGATGCCGGTGAGCCGTGTGTCCCAGGGGGCCCTGTGCTCCAAGTGAGCCGTGTGTCCCAGGGGGCCGTGTGCACCGGGAGAGCCGTGTGTCCCAGGGGAAGCAGTGGGACCCAGGGGGAGGGGCGGTGAGAACCAGAGGAGGATCGGACTCTATTCGTGTGGTCCTGAGATAGTCACCATAAAACAAGCAGAGTGCCAAATGAGGAGCGGATTCTATTCATGTGATCCGGAGATAGTCACCATAAAACAAGCAGATTGTCAAATGACAGCAGGGAGGGGAAGGACACCTGGGGGGAGATAAGAGAACAACCGAAGGACTGGTATGCATGCATATAAGTACAACCAAGGAACACAGAACTCTGGGGAGGGAGGGCATGAATGGGAGGTGGGGGGGGGGCAATGGTAAGATATGTACACGTATAATACCTTAATAAAAAAATAGAAAAAAAATAAAATGGGATGCCATTACCAAAAATACAGAGTTATTTTGAGGGTTATATTTGACTACCCATAGAACAGGATCATTGTCATGATGACTTTGGGTCTTCTGCCCTGTTAGGTCCCCTCTGGGGTCTCTCAGCCTTCTGTAGCTCTTCTTTTTAAATACTCCTAATGGGGCAAGTACTTCTGCTCTGAGGCTTTCACTTTTAGAAGTGGAAGTGAAGATAATAAATAAAATGGATGAAAGTAAGCAATGTGGCTTAGGGTTGCAAAGAAGGTATGTCTGTGGCTTTAGGCAATAGTTACTTTCTGTATGATTTTTGCCTTTGGCCCCAATCTCAAAGAGATCAGACCTGATTTGGTTAAATGATCATTTGACTTGGGGAGAACATAATTAAAAAGAAAATTCTAGCCTGGCTGGTGTGGCTCAGTGGATTGAGTGTTGACCCAGGAACTAAAGGGTCACTGGTTTGATTCCCAATCACGACATGTGCTCGGAGTGTGGGCCTGATCCCCAGTGCAGGAGGCAGTTGATCAATGTTTCTCTCTCAACGATGTCTCCATCTCTTTGTCCCTCTCTCTTCCTCTCTAAAAGTCAATAAAAACATATTTAGAAAAGGAAAAAAAAAGAAAATTCCAAAAAGCTACAGTTATTACTTAGCATTTTATTTGCAGAGTGATTCATAAGTCACAGCTTAGAGAACACTGGAACACTCCCCACTTTACTCCGTACTCTGCTGAGCTAATTCCAACCCAGCCTTGAGGTCTGGGCTTGAGAGTCACATTCTCAGGGAGGCCAGCTCGGAGCCTTCAGACCGCACTTTGCTCTCTGTACTTCTTTCCCAACAGTTCCTACCTTATAATCACTTCTTAAGTATCTACTTCCACTTCAAACTATGAAGTCCCAAGACATGAACAATTCTAAATGACTTCAGACATGAGTAACATGCCTGTACATTCATAAGGTGAGATCTCTTAGGACAGTGGTCGGCAAACTGCGGCTCGCGAGCCTCATGCAGCTCTTTGGCTATTTGAGTGTGGCTCTTCCACAAAATACCATGGCCTGGACGAGTTTATTTTGAAGAACTGGCATTAGAAGAAGTTTAAGTTTAAAAAATTTGGCTCTCAAAAAAAATTTCAATCGTTGCACTGTTGATGTTTGGCTCAGTTGACTAATGAGATTGCCGACCACTGCTTTAGGATAAAAAGAAATGCAAAAAGAATCTTAACTATTTACAATAATCTTCTTGTTGTTGGTACTATAGGTATTATTAATTATGAGATTCTATTTTGGGGGCTAAAGCAGATTAGTAATCAAGGATTACTATAATTCTGTCATTTCTGGAGTTGTTGAAAATGGAGACTATTACTGTGGGGAAAAGGAGTAAACAATCTCATAGTTTAAATTGGAATTATCTGTATGAAATTCTAATGAATTTTATTTAAAAAAAATTCAAACTCTGTCTACTGAAGAGGCCCCAGGAACAATGACCAAAACAGAAATAATGACTCACCCCCAGCATTCAGATGGTGCTGCTGATATACTATGTCCCACAAACAGAAACCAGGGCTCCTTAGAGAAACGTCTATTCCAAGTTAGGACAGGGAAAGTGCATGTTGAGCTTGTCACAACTTGTACCGTGGAGTGAGGAAGCAGTCCAAGCTACCAGGGTTTTGTTCAAAGGTCTCAGGAGTCAACGTGAAGTGGCTCATGAAGAAAGATGGAAACCTTTAAGCATTGATATCAGTAACAACTGCAATTGATTAAAACCCACCAGATATGTTTTAAAATCATAAGTTCATAATGATAATAAGAAAGAGAGAATGAGAGAAAAAATAAGAGGAAGATGAAAAGAAGGAAGGAAGGAAGGAAGGAGGAAGTAAGGAGGAAGTAAGGAAGGAAGGAAAGAAAAAAGGAAGGAAGAAAGAAAGGAAAAGGTGGAAGGGAAGAAAGGTGGAAGGAAAGGAAGGATGAGATAGAGAGAAAAAAAGAATACAAGTTGGGACAAAAGTAGGTTTACAGTTGTTCTTATGGAAAATAATATAATAAATAAATGATAATACAATAACAAACTCTGTGTTCTCACAACTGAAATTTACTTTTGCCACACCCTGTATGAGAGAGAGGGAGAAGAAAAAGAGGGAGAAAGAAAAAGAGAGAAAATAAGCAAGCAAGCAAGCAAGCAAGCACTCGGTCACCCTGAAAATATGCTAGTCAACCAACTCATAATTCTGCAAATTGAAAATAAAGGGGGGGAGAAGGAATCACGCATTTATCTTGCCTCTTATGAGTGAATCATACAACTGGTAATTGAATAGAAGATAGAGAAAAGATTCTTTTTTATAAACATGTTCTAGCTAATAAATATAAATAAAAAGATAAAATTAGGATATCACCATTTTGCAAACACTGATTAATGAATGGGTTTGAGCATTTGTTAAGTTTCTAACATCACAAAAGAGAGACATCGATATTATGGGTCTCCTGATGAAAGAACATTCCTTGCCAAAAAATTCAAATCTGAAAGTTAAAAGCAAATCCCTGTTTAGTCTTCACCTTCAAAGAGGAGACTTTCTTTATCACTCCCAAATGTAATGGAATACTACCTCTTCTGTTCTACTTTTACTTTTATCCATACATTCAGTTGTTTCACAGATGTTCATTAGCTTCATTATTGCATGGGTCTCTTATTTTTATTCTTGTCCTCCTACAGTCTAATATCTGCTCAGCAACTAAAAGATATTTTAAAATCTAAGACAGAGCATGTCATTCTCTTGCTCTGTGACTTCCCATCAACCCTTGAATCAAATCCAACGAGATCCTACCAAAACTGGTCCAAATTCATCAGCTACTACTCTCTCCCTCGGTCATTTTGCTCAGCCACGTGAACCTTCCGGCTGTTCTATCAATGCATGGAGCACACCCCACCTTCCATAGAACGCTCTTCCCCAATATCTGCACGGCTTGTTCCCTTAGTATCTCCGGTCTCTTCTCAAATATCCCCTGACCAGAGAGGCTTTTGTTATCTATTCCCCTTAACCCACTTTATTATTTTTTGTGTAACACTATCACAACTTTATCTTATAGTCATTTGTTTATCATCCATCCCTCATTAGATTGTAAGTCTATTTATTTATTTCATTGATTTTTGTATCCCCATTGCCTGTTACATAGTATGTGCTCAACAAATACTTGTTGAATGAAGGAGTGCATGCATGACCTGATATGTCAGAGTGTACTGTATTAAACATCGGTCTCCCATAACAGCTCTTAGAGGAAAAGGAGCATGTTTTATTCAGCTTTTCATTTCAGCATTTTGCATAATGCTTGGCACTTGGTAGGTACTCAATAAATGCTTTCCTATACTATGCAAATTATACAAGTGGATAACCAAATAGAAGATAAAGGGAGATAAACTTATCTTTGCCTAGTAATTTTTACAACTCTAACTACAAGGATACTTTAAAATAGATATGTGTGTGTGTGTGTGTGTGTGTGTGTGTGTGTGTGAGAGAGAGAGAGAGAGAGAGGAGAGAGATATCTCACTGGATTACTAAGTTGTACTTGGTGAGAAAAAGTATCCAAATCAAAGTCCCATAAGAGGTAAAAATCATCCTATCATGAGAAAACAGTGAGTTGTAAAGATCAATAAGGGCAAAGAAATTAAGCATGCCAGTCATTGGTGAAACTTTATGAAGAATATTGTGTGAGTAGGAACATATCACAATCACTCATATGGATCTCCATATGAAGTATTGTCTCTGAGAATGTGTCTGAAGGAGGCAGGTGGGGGAAAAAAGGGGTCTTTTTCAGTCACACTCTATTGAAGCCACTAGGTGGTGCTGTCAAAGACAGTGTAGTTTTCATTTGTGGATTCAGAGAAATATATTACTCACTTTTAAAATAAACAAAGTTCATTTTTATTACAATAGCATTGCATAATCATTGTAGAACATTTAATATATAGAATAAGCAAAAGGAATAAATATCCACCCATAACATTTCTAGAAAGAAATAGTCTAGAAAGACCACTATTGATAATAGTATGTATGCTCTATAATAATTAACAGTAATGATGGCTTATATAAACTAAGTACTTGTTATGTGTCACTGTACCAATGCTTTATACTGACCAGCCTTCCAGTCTTTCTAGGAAATTTCTCTCCATTTAGTTATCTGTGAAATATAGATATTGTTATATATTTATTGAGAAGTACATCATACTGGCTTTTATTTTATAACTCAGCACAAAGTAGCTGCTCAACAAATATTAGTTGAATTGGACTTTTGAGAATTTAGTGCTATAATCCATGGAAAGCACCTGGCTCATATATTCATTCCATAAATAGCTACATATTGCTATCTGTATTAACATTAATAATTAGTTGACAAAACAACACTGTAAATGTTATTTGTTGAAGTTGCCTCTAAAAGAGCTAAGCTTTGTTGGTTAAGTGACTCAGGAACAATGACAAATCCAAATCAAGCTTCTCATTTTGACATTCTCGCCCCGTTGTCCTCTGAGACCTGGCTTGCTCTGGGCTCGGGGGTCGAGAGAGGGGTAGAAAGGGGGCTGTGTCGCAGGCTGGAGGAAGTCTAAAAAGTGAAGTCAACCTGGAGTTCTAGAGCTTCCAAGTGACTCTGCTATTCTGGGTCACACTGTTCACTGGCTCACAGAACCAAAACCTGGGGCTGGGGCTGGCTCAGCACAGCTGCTCCAACAGAATCTCTTGGCATGTCTAAATGGTTAGATCAGTGGCCGGCAAACTGCGGCTCATGAGCCACATGTGGCTCTTTGACCTCTTGAGTGTGGCTATTCCACAAAATACCACGGCCTGGGTGAGTCTATTTTGAAAAAGTGGCATTAGAAGAAGATTAAGTTTAAAAAATTTGGTTCTCAGAAGAAATTTCAATTGTTGCACTGTTGATATTTAGCTCTGTTGACTAATTAGTTTGCTGACCACTGGGTTAGGTGAACCTGTTTTCCTTCTGCCTAGTTCTTCGTTCTCCTATCTCTCCCTGACCACTTCTGTTTCTACCATCTAAGATTACTTTAAATTGATTTAGTAAATACTTTTTAAAAATATTTTTTATTGATTTCAGAGAAGAAGGGAGAGGGAGAGATAGAAAGAAATATCAATGATGATGAGAGAATCATTGATTGGTTGCCTCCTGCATGCCCCCTACTGGGGATCAAGCCCACAACCGGGGCATGTGCCCTTGACCAGAATCAAGTCCGGAACCCTTCAGTTCACAGGTTGATGTTCTATGCACTGAGCCAAACCGGCTAGGGCAGTAAACATGTTTGAGTTACTGTGAGCAAGGTACTGTGTTAGACATGTAGTGGGGGTGGAGGGGAGGGGGAAAGAGAGACAGAGAGATAATAATGCCTCTGCCTTCTAGAACTTTTAGACTAATAGGAAGAAGAAGAGAAATCCATCTCTCCAAGATGAGTAGTTCCTTCTAAGTCTCCTGACTTCCAATCAGAAAAAGTAGGAAGTTTTTCAATGTGTGTGTGATAAGGGGCCATCTGTATCAATTTCACCTGAAGTGTTTGTTACAAATGCATCTCAGACCCACTGCAGCTGAGTCTCTGAACTGGGGAGTGATAGTGCTTGGAATCTATATTTATGAGCACCACAGGTACTTCTTACACACCCACTGAAGTTCACAGTTTGGGGCGTAGCATTCCAAGATGATTGCAGGTGATAATGGAGATTGCAAGGAAGAAAGAGTGTATGTGTTTTTTTGTTTTTTTTTTTAAATAATTTTATTTATTTCAGAGTGGAAGGGAGAGGGAGAAGAGACAGAAACATCAACGATGAAAGAGAATCATTGATCTGCTACCTCCTGCACACCCCCCACTGGGGACTGAGCCCGCAATCCAGGCATGTGCCCTAACCTGGAATCGAACCAGAACCCCTCAGTCTGCAGGCCAACGCTCCATCCACTGAGCCAAACAAGCCTGGGCAAAAAGAGTGAATGTTGAACTTGCCTACCACATGCCAGACTCTGTACTAATCACCTTATGCCTTTTGATTCCTCTTAAGAATACTGTGTGAAACTATTATCATCCTCATTCCCCCTTCTTAGAGAAAAAGAAGCCAAGGTCCAGAGAGGTAAATAACCTGGCCTAGTTCACACATAGAAAGTGGCAGAACCAAGATTTGAATCCATATGGTCTTTCTCTAGCAGATCCATGCTTTTCACCATGTTGGTCAACTGCCTCTCATAGATGGTGGCTGTAACAAGACAGTGTGAACAGGAGATTATGTTGCAGTGAAGAACATGGAGAAAATGGTCTATTGAGAAACACAACAACCATAAAAAACTATTGGTTTTCATTAGTCCCTTTAAAAAGAGCATAACAGCGATCTATTGTTTTTATCCCTTAGTTGCTGCATCAATGGAGGTGGCTTCAACTGCAAGTAACAAGCCTCAATGACTTGAGCAATACAGAAAGGTGTTGTCACATATTGTAAGTCCCAAGGCAGGACAAGGTCAGAGAGTTGGTTAATTCAGAGGCTCAGTGGTGTTGTCAAGATAACCTTGTTATCTGTCCACATTTGGGCAATTTATGGCTTGAATTGTGTCTCCCAACCGCCCCTCCCCCCAAAACATATATGTTGAAGTCCTAATTCCCAGTACTTTCAGAATGTGACCTTAGTTAAAAATAAGGTATTTATACTGGTAATTAAGTTAAAATGAGATCATTAAAGTGGTCTCTAATCCAGTATGACTGGTGTTCTTATAAAAAGGGGATATTTGGACATAGCTATAGATACATGCACAGAGGGAAGACACAGAGGGAGAAGATGGCCATGTGACTGGCGTGATGTATTTCCCTCCAATCAAGGCTGACGGACACCAGAAGCCACAAGGATGTATTCTCCCCCTGGGGCCATCACAAAAAGCATGGCCCTGCTGACACCTTGATTTTGGCCTTCCAGCCTGCAGAACTGAGACAATAAACTTTTGTTGTTTTAAGACCTGGTGGTTGGACTTTGTTGCAGCAGCAACCCTAGGAAACAAAATCCAGCATGATTTCTGCTATCACTGGTGTTCGTCCTAGCAGGGGAGTGGAGGTGTGGAGGAGGAGGGAGACTGCTAACGTTCAGGAGTCACATCCAGACAATAAAATATCAGAGGAAAAAAGAGAGACCACGTTGGAGAAAACGCTTCTCTGAAGGATCCTCAGCAGACTTCCTTCAGCTCCCACTTTACTGGCCGGAGCCCCATGCCCTTTCTCAAACCAACAATGGCAACGGAGTATTATTTGCCCATGACCACTCAGTCTGCATTTAGAGCCAGATGGCTCAGATTCTCCAGAGTTGCATTGCTGTATACAGAAGAATGGATTCCAGAACAAACTCAGGTTCTGTTAGGAAGGAAGACGGATGGAGAAGCCATGCCCAACATCGTCTAGATTTTGTCCATCCTTTTAAGGCCACGTTTTCTTTGTCCCAATTTCTCTCCACGGTATGGGAATGATTGCTTTCGTTGTTGTTGGAGGTGAGAGGAGTGGAATTGGATTGATTAATTAATTTGACTTCCATAAATATTATTCCTTATAGAACTTGAAGCTAAGGGCTTGACTTTATGCCCAGAGCACAGTAGACTCTCCAATGGCAGGTATGATGGTGCCACAGGAAACTTAGGGTCCACAGTCCTTCGCTCTTTCAGCATCCAATTTTTATGAGACTGTCCTGTGTGGCAGAAGGGCTAAGAAACAGGCCTAGCATTTATTTTTGGACCTAGGATTTCAAGAGTAATGAGGAGGATAAACTCACTTCTATCACACATGAGCTGCTTGCTTCTGCATCACCATAAAGAAGTCAGGTACACATTGCCGAAACCGGTTTGGCCCAGTGGATAGAGCGTCAGCCTGTGGACTGAAAGTTCCCAGGTTCGATTCCGGTCAAAGGCATGTACCTTGGTTGTGGGCACATCCCCAGTAGGGGGTGTGCAAGAGGCAGCTGATCGATGATTCTCTCTCATCGATGTTTCTAACTCTCTATCCCTCTCTCTTCCTCTCTGTAAAAAATCAATAAAATATATATCTAAAAAAAAGAAGTCAGATACACAACTGCCACTGTTTCCCACCCAGGCCATCCAACAGGCCCCTGAGATCCCTCCTGCTGGCTATCTCTTCCTCAGTGCGCAGATAAGGAATGCGGAATTCATTCAAGGGTCCTGAAAAGTATGACAGGATAAGTAGGATGTAATTGAAGTATTTTGGCACAGCAAATGGAAAGAAATTACATTTCCTATTATCTTCCAACAGTTATTGGAAATGAAATGAAATATATTCTATACTTCCCCCCCCAAAAGTCAAGGTCCCCCCTCCCCCTTAAATGCAATTTCCCCCCCGCAGTTTGTTCATTTGATATGCATTCCCCTCCTTTTCCATGACATGGAGGCATTCTGTTATGAAACATTCAATGGGGGAAAAAAATGGACAAAAAAAAGTATACTACTTCTTTAAAATATATCGCAAGAATACTCATTTTCAGCTTTTTATTGCAGCACTAGCTGGTATTCTTGCATGCAGTTTTGTAATTTATTCTGAACATTCTACTTAAACCTTTTTTCAATAGCATGATTTTATTAGAGTCAGCTCACTGGACTTTCCCAAAAAGGTATTTAAGATCAAATAAAACCAGTGCTTGGAAAAATATCATTACAATATGAAAGCAGTTACAAAAACATTAGTACTGCAAAGTTTTATTTCAAACGGCTGAGCTTGCTGTACCCCGGGTTATGGAACTTCTACTTCTGCAGACACACTTACTGGGGAAATGGGAAAAACTGTCATCTTAGCAGTTTTCGCACATGGTGGGGGAGCGGGAGGGGGAGAGGGAAAAGGTATAAAAATTTAAAGTGAGGCAGCAACATTTTTAGGTGCTGGCATCCATGGTGAAAGTAGACGTCCCTCCATCCTGAGCTCTACCCCCCAACCCACACTTTCCAACCACCCTCTGCTCCTCAAGTGCCCTCCAGGATATGAGAACCCTTTCAGTTAGCCTTTCACCCCGAGACAAAGTGCTGTGCTCTCTAAAATAGGGAAGGAAGGTGCCTTTTGGAAATCCAAGTGGATTGGTGATTGCATTGAGTGTGCCAGAGTATTATATTTCTTTGGGGGGGGGTGTTCCATATCTAAAAAACATAACAACACGGCACCTTATTGGTCAAATAATAATATCTCTTAGCGCCTCCATCGGGCCAGTCTCTAAGTCCGCCTCTGAAGGCTGTCTGGAAGCGCTTCCCCGGGGGGTTTCCAGGCAAGCGTGGCCATCCCTGGGGGTCTAGTGAACTCTGCAGCTCTCCTCCCCTCGGTCAGGTGCAGTGCGCATGGCCATCCCCACACTCACCTTGAACCACGCCAAAGGGCGAACCAGCACCCTGCTTTCACCTGGCTTCAGAACTGAGCCCTGAAGTAAAAAATATTTCTCTTGTTCCATTGTGAATGCGTCTCTCCCTTCCCTGGTAACTGGCAGCCATTGTGGCTGGATCTCAGCCTGAAGTGTGAGGTGAGAGTCAGCCGTGTCATGGCTGCAATTCAATGGGCTTCCGGCCCCACTTCCCAAGGAGATTGCTTTCAATTAAAATCTGATGTTTATAAACAAACAAACAAACAAAAAAAGTGTCGTTTGTCATATTACCCAAATCATTGCTGGGTGGGATGTTTATATTTCAGAGAAAGTGATCTACTATCGACAGTGCAGCACAAAAGATATGTTTAGCAAAGATGACACTTTGCTCTAGGCTTTTTAGACATTGGTATTTTCGTGTAGGTGATTATTAATTCACATGCAATTCTATTGCACAATATTTCCCTCATCCCTTCCCCCATCCAGGCAGCAAATCCACAGCAAAGCACCTGCATCCCTTAAGTTTGCAGATTAGGCCCTTTCTATGTGGAGTTTCAAATGCGATTTTTAAATTGTGAGTTACTATTCGTATTACTTTTTCTAAGGAGAAATAGGCTTAAAAAGTAAAGTCTTTATTGCTTCTTAAAAGGCCTAGCACTCTGTGATAAATTCTCATATTTTGACTGTTAATATGTTTGAATGAAAATTATTTATACATTTGGGTGAGGTTGAGTGGTTTTCATTTGATTGCTGCCTCTGGAAATGAAAGCAGAGTAGCAGGAAATTTACATGTCATGCTGTGATGTATATCCAGATTATGAGATGATTGTGCGGCAGACGAACCCCAAGTAAAACCATTCCCATCAAACTGTGACAACTGCAATTCCTGACAAGGCCTCTTAGTTTTGGGGGCTATTATCATTGTACAAGAATATAATCTATTGACAGCCAGGCTGTTTAATACATTTAAAGGCAGACAGTGGAAGAAATCTTAACTGTTTTCATTCGCCACTGCACAAGGGTGCAGATCAAAAGTGAATTATATTTAAAAATATGCATGTATGATGATAAGATGCATGACATTCATCAACCTGTTTAGTCATGGTTAGGCTGAGGTGGGGAAGAGCCAATATTACTGCCATATGTGGTCTGAAATAGAGACGTGAGACTGGAAATTACATCAGTGCCCAGTCAGAGTGAGCATGCGGGGAGGACATTCTTTTTCAATCCCCGCTCTGTACCCGTCTGAGCATCAAGCGCCATCCATGCCTGTAGCCACGACTTTGGCTAACGGGGGGCACGGAGGGTCTCTGTGTCTGTGCCCTCCTGCCCAGTGTGCTGTGTACACTCTGCGCACGCATTGTGCGAACCCTGGGGATGAGCTGAGCTGAGATGAGATGAATAAATCATCACCTTATAGGAGCTCACGGTCAGACACTTTGACATGTGTGCTTGTATAACAAGAATGAAAACTAGAGCAGAGGGTAGAGGGAAGGTGTCAGAAGGCCGAGCATAGACTTGGTCAGCCTCCAGGTTCCAAATGAGATCATACGGGTGTTGGCTGAGCGGGGCTGCCCACCACCCTGCCCTCAGGTGTGTCCGTGGTGCAGAGGGCTGACTGCTTTAGGCCTCAGGTCCAAAAGCTCCCGGGATGGGATAGTGATGGGAACATCCAGTGTCCATCGGACTTAGCTTGGACCCTTTCTATGAGAAAACAGAAAAGGGCGTGACCGTGAGGAACAGAGTGCTTTTCCATGTGATAGAGCTGAACATCAACCACAGGGAGGATGTGAAAGTCCCAAGTTCATTTAGGTTACAGACCACCCGCACAGAATCCAGTCATTTATTAACACAAAAGATGTTCCAGGGCAGTTTTTAAAGAACGGAATGAAGAGGCCTGATGAATTAATGGCATTTTCCCTGGAGAAATCAGTTCATCAGCTAATACTCAGTTCATCAGATTAAAATGACTGTGAATGGGCCGAAACCAGTTTGGCTCAGTGGATAGAGCGTCGGCCTGCGGACTGAAAGGTCCTGGGTTCGATTCCGGTCAAGGGCATGTACCTTGGTTGCAGGCACATCCCCAGTAGGAGGTGTGCAAGAGGCAGCTGATCAATGATTCTCTCTCATCGATGTTTCTAACTCTCTATCCCTCTCTCTTCCTCTCTGTAAGAAATCAATAAAATATATTTAAAAAAATAAAATAAGATGACTGTGAATGGAGACAGTAGGAGGGAGAACAAGGAGGGCGGGAAAGGGTTAAAATGCTCAGGTATTGGCTCAACGGCCAGAAACTCCTGTGTGTCCTGTCCTCCTCCACTGCTCTGGCAAAGAAAATGCTTAACTAAGCCACACCCACCTGTCTTTCCCCTGAAAATCTGAACTATTAAAGTGAAAATTATTTTAGTGCCCATTCCAAAGGTTAATCATGAGAAGATGCTCTTGTCCTTTGAAAGGTTTTATAAGACCATCCGGAGAGAAGCAAGGATAGGTCCCCTAAAGAGCATAAAACACTGACGAGGTCTCGGTCCTACGCGGAGCTGCCAGGCCAGGACAGAAGGATTACAGGAATGAAAATCCTTCAGTGGCGGGCCGAGGCCCCCTCGCTGATCTCTGAGTGATTGGTGGTGGCGGCCCAGGAGGGGCCTTTCTCACCAAGAAGAGGGGAGTGAGAAAACCAAAACCATCCATGTCCCAGGGCCGTGGTCCCATGGGCCCAGGGTCCCATGGAGGACGCCCACCTTCCATTTAGTGCTCACTTCTCCTTCGTTTTTTCTTCACTGTTATTTTCTTAGACTTCCCCGGTTTTGACGAACTTGACAGTTTTGAGGAGTCCTGCGTAGGTATTTTGTAGAATGTCCTTCTGTTGGAACTTACCTAATGCTTTTCTCATGATAAGACTGAGGTTATGGGTTTGGGGAGGAAGAAACAGGCGAGGTGCCATTTTCATCACATCTTATGAAGGATACATATCATCAGCATGACGTACCGTTGTCGATGTTGACCTTGAGCAGTTGGCTGAGGTAGCATTTGCCGAGTTGCCCTACCCGCCCCCTCCCCCTATCCGTTTCTGTGCTGTTCTCTTTATTTTTTATTTTAAAAAATATATATTTTATTGATATTTTATAGAGAGGAAGGGAGAGAGATAGAGAGCTAGAAACATCGATGAGAGAGAAACATCGACCAGGTGTCTCTTGCACACCCCCTACTGGGGATGTGCCTGCAACCAATGTACATGCCCTTGACCGGAATCGAACCCGGGACCTTTCAGTCCGCAGACCAACGCTCTATCCACTGAGCCAAACCGGTTTCGGCTGTGCTGTTCTCTTTAGAAGGAAGTCACCATGTACAGCCCTCACTTCAGGGCACAGGCAGTTAACCCACATTGGGACAATCAGGTTTCCTCTTCCAGGAATTAGGGGTTGGGATTTAGAGCTGCTGGTCAGTCTTCTGTGGTATAAACAAGGGATGGGCAGAAGCAAGGAAAGCTGGTCTGAAGAGAGAAAACAGTGAATACGACAGAGAGAATGAAGTCAATGGAACAAAGATAGAGAGAGGGAGGTGGGGGGGTTGAGACTGTGCTTACCCTGTGGAGTTTCCAGTCCTTAGATCCAGAACCTTGGGCAACTGCACTTCCTGCTTTCAGGTTCTGGGAGATAGGTGCCCATGCTGACAATAATCCCCACATCCTGCTCTTCAAAAAGATAGTTTCTATAGCTTTTGCTAACTCTTGATGAATGTGACGTAAAATGTTTTTGGCTAATTTTTAAACCACCCTCGCACAGAAAGCCCAACATGCTTTTTCTCAACCTCCTGAGACAAGAATGCAGAGGCCATGAGGACGGGGAGGTCCCAGCCTCCTGGTGGGGGGCGTGGCTTTAGAATCCAGGCTTCCCCTACCACCTTTTGGACCTTAGGTGAGTTACTTAGGCCCTGACCTTGTTACTGATAAAATTGATATAATACTACCCACTCCACGGGGCTGTTGTGACAATGAAAGGAAGTGTATAAAGTTCTTAGAGTGATTGAAGCGTGGTTCTCATCAGCATTTGTAATGCTGCCTCTCCCCCTCCCCCAAGTTGCCCCCTCTGTGAAGTGGCAACTTGCTCCCCTGGGCAGAATGCCCTACGCTCAGAAACCTTGTGTATGTCTTCATTATACAGGAAGGGCCTCTCTGTATTCCCATTGTTTATGTGCGTATCTCTCAAACCAAAGCCCGATTTCATTCTTCACACCCACAGAATTTAGCACAGGGCTGGGTACAAAAAAAAAAAAGGTGCCCCACGCACGAATCTATTCCTCAGCTCAAATATTTATTGGGCAGTTTCTGTCATGTTTAGAGGACAGGACTGCAGTTTAGGTAGACATGTAAATAATAGCGAATGCACCTGCCAGCGTGCAGCCTGTTTGTAGGACTTGGTGCAACTGGAGCTCGCAGCACGTGCGTGAGGTCCAAGGCAGGGTTTTTACCTCCGTATCCGCCAAACATGGACTCTGACTACCAGAGATGAAGTGAGCTGCTTATAGCCATCAGTCCATGAAGTGGCGGAGAGGGGCAAATTCAGAGTCCCCGACGGTCCAAGTTCAGTGCTCTTTGCACCTTGGAGGCGACGGTGTGAAGGGCTATTGTCTGGATGTGCAAGTGGCAAATGAGAGTTGCTACTGAGAAGAGGGAGGGGAAGAGGGATGCTTCCTTGCTGTGAGGGGGCCCATCAAAATTATGGCTTGAAGCTTATTTTTACAGTGCAACAGCGTACCCCGTCTCAGCTGAGCAGGATCCTGTGAAACACAAGTTTAGCTCAGCAGAATTCATCACCGGCTGCGGCTTAAAAATGGTATCTGCGCTCTGTACGTATTGAACACACCAAGAGTATGAATATCAAGTTATTCGGCTGTGAAATAATATCAACAAAGTTAGTTATGTTTAATTTAACTGTTGAATGGAGGTTTAGCAATTTGGGACCGAAGCCTCGATGAGGAATGGAGAATGGGCAAATCAAACACTAAATTTCCTTCTCCTAATAGCCCGGGCTCTGCCGAGAGGAAAAAGCTGCTCGGTGCTTCCCCACCTCTGCCTATCACCATTAAACACCAGGCGGCACCTGTCTTGGGCCTTTCCATTTTTCCTTACCTCCTCGGGGGGGGGGAAGAACGAATTGCAAACAATATCAGGTCCCAACGCCCCAGGAGGAACCCTTTGGAAAGCCAGAAAGAGTAAAGATCTACTGCCATTCTTTTTTCTTAAATACTTTGTCTGGGAGGGCACTTTAAAAAAAATCTTATCTGTATGTACTGGCATGATACAAACTGTGGGTCAGGAAGAAGCAAGTAGTATGCACAGGGCTGTACCCCAGGGTGGAGAATTATTCTGTCATTTGTATGTTTAAAGACACAGTGTTGCCGAAACCGGTTTGGCTCAGTGGTAGAGCGTAGGTCTGCGGACTGAAAGGTCCCGGGTTCGATTCCGGTCAAGGGCATGTACATTGGTTGCGGGCACATCCCCAGTGGGGGATGTGCAAGAGGCGACTGGTCGATGTTTCTCTCCCATCGACGTTTCTAGCTCTCTATCTCTCTCCCTTCCTCTCTGTAAAATATCAATAAAATATATTTTTAAAAAAGACACTGTTCCTTTTCCTCCTTCCCCCTCTATGCTCCGTTGCCCCTCCCTTCCTTCCTTGTTTCTGATGAAGGAATTCCCATGATTGCCCGGCAGGGGAGTCAACAAGAACACCATTGGCATCTGGGGCTCGGCAGGTTCCCATGGTGCAGCTTCCTGTGCTCTTCGGAGTGTTCATTAGCCTGGGCCCCTGCCCCACCAGAGGTTACAGCACCCCCACAATCACTGGGACAACCAGAATCGCCTCCATAAACTGGTCGAGAACCGCTGCTTGTTTATCTGGTTTATGTCCATAAACTAGGAAGCAAGAGAAGGAAAGATTCCTTCTGAAAGTCTCCATGAGTTTGATTTAAAGACCCGAGAATCAGATGAGATGGGATTAACCAGTTAGGATGTGGGAGCGGCACCCGTCTTCCCTTCCCTGCCTCAACCTCACAGGCCAGAAAAAACAAATTCTCACTTCTCTAGTGGTGTGTAGCGTTGCTCAGAGAGTCTGGTTAGGATTCATAAGTGGAAGTCCGCTGTGGGCCTTGGGAAGGCTTTGGCTTTTCCTGGTGAACGGGAAGGATGGAGGTGGCACATCCTGGCTTTTCCTGGTGAATGGGGAGGATGGAGGTGGCACATCCTGTCTGCCATGCATATAAATGTGATGGCGGGAGCTACAGCAATTCTCTCACATCATGAGGAAAATGAGATTTAAAGCAATGTCAGCAGCTGCCTATGTTTAGACTAATTAAGAAAGAAAAAAATAACCTCCTGATTGTTTAAGCCTCCTAAGCTTTCCTGCCAATAGCAGCAGAAAGTATTTCTAATGGTTACGGGGATCGTTTCAAATGATGTATGTAAAGGTTATGTAATAATGTAGATATATATTTTTAGGATTTAATATTGGTAAACAAGCCAGGTGTGTGTAGGTATATTTCCACTATATCATCCTTTCTCATACGCTACAAAAACTTATACACAGAAAGAGCCTCTTAAGAATGATCGTAAATTAATGAGTATTTTTTTGCATGCCATGTCTAAGGATTTTTTATACGCTGTATTCTGTATTTTCTAAATGTCCTTTAATAAATCTGCATTGGTTTGCAACAAAAGAAAAATGTGTGTGTGTGTGTGTGTGTGTGTGTGTGTGTGTGTGCATTGCCCGCATATTTAAAGCAATGCAGGCTGTGTCTCCCGTCATAAGGAGCAATCATCTCACTAGACACAGTTCCAGGGGGTGAGCACAGGCCTGCTAGTGAGAGATCTGAAGCTCAACATGGGCATTCCGATCATTAATCATGAGACATTTAAATCACGAAGAAGAGAAGCATAAGTAGTGTCTTCAAACATGTGAAGGATTCCCGTGTGGAAGTGAGAACTCACTTCATTCCTCCTTCATGCACTCCAAATATTTGCCAAGGACCCTATGCCAAGTACTGCGCAAAGCCCACTGTGAACCTCAAACACCCAGGATCCCTGCCTTCATAGAATGGACAGTTTACTAACGGAAATAGTCATTTATAAAAAAATACACACAAATATAACACATCAGGTGACGATAAAACCTACAAAGAGACAGTAGAGGGGGCGAGGAGAGGTGGACATCTGATCAGGCTTGGGGAGTTAGTAGAAGACTTTCCTGAGGAGGCCTTGTGTGAGCTGAGGTCGGAAGAGCTAACTAGAAAATGTAAATAAGAAGAGGCTCCAGGCAAAGGCAATTACAAAGCCCGGGGCCATCGGGAACGTGGTCTGTCTGAAGGAGAAGGAGGCTGGGGCCCGGGCCTGGGACCCCCGGCACAGCCTGAGGGCTGTGTGGGGTGAGAGGAGGCCGGAGGGGCAGGCAGAGGCTAGACCACCCGGGAAAAGGACTCCAGCCTTCAGGTCATCCAAGACCCATGAAACGCCATGACGGCTCTAACCAGGGGCGTGACATGATTTGTGTTGTGGAAGGGTCCCTCTGGCTGCTCTGAATCTGCAAGTTAGAATTCAAGTCCATGGAGGGAAGTGAGAAGGAGATGGATTTTGGCTAAAAATGAGAAGAGAAAAAAAACAACTTTCCAGTCATGAGCTCGTGAGAGAAATAATAGCTACACATTCAGCTATTATAACTGGAAGGAACTATGCTAATAGTCTGCAAAGCTAAAGAAATGTTTTTTTTTGTTTGTTTAAAAAAATATATTTTATTGATATTTTACAGAGAGGAAGGGAGAGAGATAGAGAGCTAGAAAAGTCGATGAGAGAGAAACATGGACCAGCTGCCTCTTGCACACCCCCTACCGGGGATGTGCCCGCAACCAATGTACATGCCCTTGACCGGAATCGAACCCGGGACCTTTCAGTCCGCAGACCGACGCTCTACCACTGAGCCAAACCGGTTTAGGCTAAGGAAATGTTTTCACTTATTCTTCACAACCATCTTAGGAGGCGGAGACTTGTCATCTCACTGGGCAGATTAGGGAATTGAGGCTCAGAGAGGCTGGGTGACTTACCCAGTATCACACAGCTACTACCCAGTGTACCCAGCACTTGAACTGCATTCTGGCTGAAGTGGGAGCCCTTTCTTCATCACGAAGCAACACTGCCTCCCCCTCAGAAGGAGCTGCCGCCCTAAGTGTGAAAGGAGAGGCTGGATGGTGCCCCCTGGGAAGGGTTTGCCTGCATTGCCCCAAGGAGTTTTCAGGAGACACAATGCTCTTCCTGCTTCACACTCTCTGGGAGCCTGAACTCTGGAGAAACCAGCATTTTCTCCTCATGTCCTTTCCCTGAGAGCTGGGGGTGCCTCTGTCTCCCTTCCTGGCTGGGATCTTCCCCCACAATTTCCTTATAGTGTGGAGGCACTCTCTTTCCCACCTCCCTTAGCGAGAAGCGGCCGGCTGGGAGTCCAGCTCTGGAGGGCTTTCAGAGACCTTCCGGAGCCCCCCTTTCTGCTCTCTCTTGGCACTGGAGGAACGAGGTTCCATTTGGGAGCTGAGATGAAGAAGATGAGGCTCACGGACATTGACCTTTTTCGGACCTGAGCCCGCGCCAGGGTGAACACCACGGATCAGGAACCACGTCCATGGCTATCAGGTGGTGTTGGTTCTCAGGAGAGGATGAGAGATTAAGAAGTTATCAAGCGTCCCCAACTTCCTTTCTGAAGTCACGGAGCAGCTGTGGCTCTGCAGCAGCCCTGAGCATGATGAACACTTGGGGAGAAGGGGGTAATTTTTACATCAAGAAAAATGCTCTTCTCTGCGAGAAAATTTGGCCACTGACTTCCTCTGACAGGTGTAATAGACGGTGGCAGTTTTGGGGGGATACGCGGTGGAAAGCAAAGCAAGGGAGGTAATAAGCATCTTGGCATTTATTCTTTATGTAGGAATATTTGTTCCTCAAAGTCAGGCTACGTGGAATATTAGCATTTGAATAAATTATTCAGCACCTTCTAGAGAAAGCAAGGAGGAAAATCTTTGCAGCATTATAACATGGCAATCTACAAGGTAGAGAAAAGAAGGCTGTCATTTTTTCTTCAATTACAAAAGGCAAATATTTATTATTTATAAGTATTCGCCTTGTATAGGCTTAAATGTTATTTATGAACCTGTTGCACAGTGATTTTCAATGTAGCTCATTATTTTTAGCCTTAGGGTGTTGTAAAGGAGCACGGATATATTTAATGACACTCTGCTAGTCAGCGCAATTACACTGTAATCATTATGTAAAATGTGCTATTAATTAAACCAATTTCTAGTTAGAACATTTGCTTCTGCAGGGCTTAATCTTAATCTTCAGCAATCTTTCTCTCTGTTTTCCACCTATTAATTATATGATTACTCTTTAAGTTAACATGATAGAAGATGTTTTTATTTTTAAGCTTAATATTGTCAATTAGGAATATCTGTCAAAAGGGCCTGGTGTCTATGGGTCAAAGGCTATTTTGACGAAACTGGATTTTTTTTTAATAAATCAAACTCTTATAGGTTCCCTTTTCTGCATAAGCAGCATTATCTACAAAAGATTTTAGATCCATGACTTACAAAAAATGCCCAGTTTCTTTTTTTTACTTGAGCCATTTCATTATCAACTCTGTGTTCTTTAATATGCCCCTTTCACCCTGGTTAGGTGGCTCAGTTGGTTGAAGTGTCCTCCCATATACCAAAAGGTTGCAGGTTCAATTCCTAGTCAGGGCACATTCCTAGGTTTTGGGTTCAATCCCCATTTGGGGTACGGGAGGCAACCCTTCCTTTCTCTCTGAAAATCAATAAAGACAAAGCCCTTTTCTGCTTAGAAGGTGGTGGAATGTGTTACATCAGACTTACAAGTTACATGATAACTGGTTAAAGAAAGTCAGACTAGGTTAAACAGTTGATGTTTCTGTGGTGTGGAGGAGGTCGATTAGCATCTCTTTTTAGGGTTTCCCACCACCTCTCTTCCGAAGCCTTGGGACCCTTCTATTGCTGTGTTTTCATTAATGGGGGCAGGAAACCTGCTTCCTAATCTTGACTAATGCCTCTTGCTGATGAACATTATAACAGCATTTCTTTAAAAAATCGTTCTTTTCTCTCTAGAATGACCCCTTCTAGAGGGAATTAAAAAGGAAGGAGACAATTTTAATATACAGAGGCATGACAAGTGGGATATGGATAACGTTTTATTGTCTTCTCACTTTGAAACCATTCATCTCCTGAGAGGGGGAGGGAAGCATTTCAAAGATCCTGAGCAGTTGGATAGCAGTAAGGACCCACCTTGAACAGATAAGAAAATAAATCCCACGGGAGCACTTTCAAATCGCAGGTACATGTCCCCTGGGAAGTTGTCTATGACCTTCACCTTTGTCCTTCAGGTGGAACAAAATACTGTGTACAATTGTGCAGGGATTATTTTCAGGAGAGTTGAAAACAGAGGCTCGCCGAAACCGGT
This sequence comes from Vespertilio murinus, assembly GCA_963924515.1. NCBI lineage: Eukaryota > Metazoa > Chordata > Mammalia > Chiroptera > Vespertilionidae > Vespertilio > Vespertilio murinus. The sequence goes on from OZ004706.1 coordinate 42,613,678, forward strand.
TTGGCTCAGTGGGTAGAGCGTCGGCCTGCGGACTGTGGGGTCCCAGGTTCAATTCCGGTCAAGGGCATGTACGTTGGTTGTGGGCACATCCTCGGTGGGGGGTGTGCAGGAGGCAGCTGGTCAATGTTTCTCTCTCATCGATGTTTGTAGCTCTCTATCCCTCTCCCTTCCTCTCTGTGAAAAATCAATAAAACATATTTTTAAAAAAGAAAAGAAAACAGAGGCTCATCCATATTTAAATTCCCGTGTGCACCTTGCCCCCTCCACAAAGCACGAGGCTTTGTCTTCTACATAAAACTTTGTGGAGTGTGGCCCTGTGAAAACCTTTTGGAGGGCCCGAGGATCCTGATCATCCCTCAGTGCCCTGATGAAATGTGTTTATTCATCGTGCTCGCTGCCTGGAGTTGACACGGGCAACATCAATCACTCCCTGCGGGTGTGCTAACATGGCTGCACCTGCTTAAACTGTCCACATGTTGTAACTCAGGAGAAGTTGGGGATCAAAAGCAGTGTTATTTATGTACTTCCTTAGCTGGTCCCATCCTACAAAAAAAAATGCCCACCCTGACACCATCTGCTAGGGAAAGGGATTTATCTATCAATATGAAACGCCCACTGAACCGGTACCAACTCCAGCCAATGGTTATCACCTTATGAAGCATCCAGTGAGGCCCTATGGCCTTGTTTCCAAATGATTAATCCCCCTTGGTTGCTGGTTTTAGTTACAACATGGACTCGCTGAGGAAAGTTATGTGGTGTCAATGTCAGAAGTCCTCTGCTGAAGAGAAGAGGATGATGAAAGGCAGCTAGGATTTCACGATGGAATTTTCAAATGGAGCAAAGTTAAAACCTTCTTACAAGAGAAGATTAATAAATTGAATAAAAACTTTGCATCATTAAGAATACCAAAACAGGCTGGGGAGAAGTCAATGGGGGAAAAAGGAAACGTATGTAATACTTTAAACAATAAAGAATTTATATTTCAAAAAAGGATACAACAAACAACAGTAGCATGGGAAAAATATATTTGTATCATGTATGACAGAGGGCTAATGGTTTAGTGTACAAAGAGCTTTTACAAATCAACAAGAAAACTAATATCCCAACAAAAAAAATGGAGGGAAATAAAAACACGGACAATGTAGAAAAAAAGCTAAATGGTCAACAAAAACATATAGAAAAGATATTCAGCTCACTCCTCTTTTGTAAAATGCAGATCAAAACAACAAGGATATACTAATATGAGAGGTAACACTTTTAAAGTTTAATGGTATTGGACTTAGAGTGTGGGAAAATAGGCATTCCCATGCAATGTGTATGTTATATGACTTGTTATCTCTTTAGTAGGAATCTACACTAATACAAGAGAAACATGCAAATTGACTGTACCTTCGTGACGCCCACCAGTCAATCAAGAGTGACTATGCAAATTAACCCAACAAAGATGGCAGGTTAATTTGCATACACAGGCACTCCAGGCCTCCTGGCCTCTGGGCAGCATGGGAAGGCAGAAAGGCGGCTCTGGTCGGAGCGAAGGTGGTGCCAGAAGCCAGGGTAAGGAAGGCCCATTCTTGCACGAATCTTCATGCATCAGGCCTCCAGTTTATTAATAACCGTGAAGAGGTAAAATGCACACAGTTTGACCTAGTTTTATGCCACGATGAATATATTTCCACAAGAAAGCAACAAAAAATGTACAAAGGAATTTAATGCAGCCTTGTTTGTAATTTCTAAAAACTAGAATACTTACATGACCAGAAGAAGGAGATGGTTGAATAAATCATGGCACAATCATACAATGGAATACTACATTGCTGTTAAAGAGAATAAGGTAGCCAGGCCAGTATAGTTCAGAGATTGAGCACTGACCCAAGAACCAAGAGGCTGCCAGTTGATTTCCAAACCAGGCACATGCCCAGGTTGTGTGCTCAATACCCTATGTGGGGCGTGCAGGAGGTAGTTGATCAATGATGTTTCTCACTCATTCATGTTTCTATTTCTTATCCCTCTCCATTCCTCTCTCTCTAAAAAATTAATAAAAACATATTTAAAAAAAAGATAAGGTAGATATATATGTAGAGAGATGAAGTAATTTCCCAAATGCGTGACCTTGAGCAAGTTACTTAATCTGTTTCAGTTTCTGCATCTGTAAAACAATAAACTTTAATGGTAAATGATAATTAAATATAATACTGAATAATTAAAAATAAAAAAAACCCTATAATAATGGTATCTACCTTCAAAGACTATTTATTGTGAGGGAAAAAAATAAGTTGATATATACATATGTAGTGTTTAGACTAGCTGGCATATTATAGATACTATACACGGAGTGGCCATATTATTATGATCTCTGAATGCATAATAATATGGCCACTCAGTATATATGACAACAAACAAACAATGTGGGAATTAGGGGTTTAACCAAGATGAAGACTAAGAAAGATGTTCTTCTGGCAAATATAATTCATCATTCATTCATTCAAAGAACATTTATTGGATAGCAACTGTATTATGGACACACTGTAAAAGATGAGTAAAATATAATATGATTCGTCACAAGTGCATTATCTAATAGGGGAGAAAGACACATAAGAAAAATATTCAAATTGCTGAGGGAACTCAGAGAGGGAAGTAATAAATTCTGGGGGTAATTTCTGGCTGGGTTTTGAAGGAGAAATAAGAATGAGCATACAAAGTTGAAAGGCAAATATATGGAGAGAATTATGGTTGTTTCCTGAATAGAAGGATTAATCAGGATGGGCACAGGGAACTTTCTAGGGTGATGGAAATGTTCTTATTTTCAGGGGAGTATGGGTTACATAAGTATATACAGTTGTCAGAACTGACCAAACCATGCAATTAAGATGTGCATCTTACTGTATGTATTACTTAAAAAGAAAAAAGTGAAAAAAGAGAGATAAAAGTATCAATGAATACCTGGTGAGGTACAGAGGACTAGAGAGGGTGCCAACGTGTCCCAATAGAGTCCCTAGCAAGATGTCCATATGCTTAGTCCCGGGTATGGGATTATGCATGATAATCTACTCCCGCTTCAGTCTTCAAACACATATGATAGGAAGGCATTCCACTTTTTAAAAATATATATATATTTTATTGATTTTACACAGAGATGAATTGAGAGGGATAGAGAGTTAGAAATGTCGATGAGAGAGATACATCGACCAGCTGCCTCTTGCACACTCCCCACCGGGGATGTGCCTGCAACCAAGGTACGTGCCCTTGACCGGAATTGAACCCGGGACCTTTCAGTCCACAGGCCGACACTCTATCCACTGAGCCAAACCGGTTTCGGCAGGCATTCCACTTTCTACCTTCAATGACCCTCCATTGCAAAAGGGAGTGTTTTCCAGTACAGGGATTTGGGGCTTAGTACTCAGATTAACTCCCTTAAATCCTTGGAACCAGCCATTCCAAGGGGGCCATCTCTGCCAGTGTAGGAAAGGCTTCATCACAAGGCCTTGCTGCCCATGGCATAATGGCAGGTGTAACCTTCACACAAGGGCAGCTCACCCTCCAATGAGTTTTCTAATACTTTTAAGCACAGCATTCTTGTCTTCTCTCTCAGGTGTGAGCATGCGTCTTTTGTTGCCTCTATTATTTAATGAGAAAGTTTTTCTTATAGACCATAGCCAGGGGACAAACTTTTCTTTCATTTCTGAGCCATCCTGCACCCAGATTCCCTCCCAGGGCCTCTGTGGAGTCAAAGGGTTGTCTTCCAAGTTGGCCAAGCTAGGATTTGAACATAAGGCTTGTGTTCTCTCTATCACACATTCCACCAGTTCCTTTAGAGTTAATGGGAATAGAAACTTACACTTGCCACACCTATGATTGCAGAAAGATCTGACTTTCCTTAAGTCCTAAAGGATTCCCATTTATAATGAGACTAGTGGCCCGGTGCACAAAATTTGTGCACAGGGGTGTGTGTACCTCAGCCCAGCCTGCACCCTCTCCAATTTGGGACATCCCTCTCACAATCCAGGACTACTGGCTCCCAACTGCTTGTCTGATTGCCTCTAACTGCTTTTGCCTGCCAGCCTGATCAATGCCTAACTGCTCTCCTGCCAGCCTGATTGCCCCTAACTATCCTCCCCTGCAGGCCATCTTGTGGCGGCCATCTTGTGTCCACATGGGGGCAGCCATCTTTGACCACATGGGGGTGATCATCTTGTGTGTTGGAGTGACAGTCAATTTGCATATTACTCTTTTATTAGATAGGCTAAGGAGGTAAAATACTTAACCCAAAGCCTGGCACAAAGAAAGAGATCAATAAGTGGTATGATTATTAATAATCTCAGCTATGCTACTAATGGCATGGGAATGGGATTTGTCAGGCTCACAAGCTGAGGCAATGACAGATAAATCTTGGGCTCAGCTATTTAAGTAATAAGTGCCATTTTGTAGCCTTAAATTAAGTACCCCATCATAAGGCTATTAAATTAAGTTGCCCATTTTAAGTTCTTATTCTCCAGCAGTGGTGCTACTGAAGGGTTTGAGCAAAACAGTGGAATCATTTGAAAGATGTAGGAAGATCTAGTAGGGGCCATTTATTACAAGATAAGCATGAGATGACAGTGGCTGAAACAGCATGGTAGCAAATGGAGGTGGTCAGGTTCTGGCTGTATTTTGAAGGTAAAGTCAGATGGATTTCCTGATGCATGTAAGGTGGGTGTGAGAGAAAGAGAGATGTCCAAGATGGCTACAAGCTTAACAGCCTGAACATGAAGTTGCCATCAACTTTCTTTCTTCTTTCTTTCCTCCCTCTCTCCCTTCCCTTCCCTTCCCTTCCCTTCCCTTCCCTTCCCTTCCCTTCCCTTCCCTTCCCTTCCCTTCCCTTCCCTTCCCTTCCTTCCTTTTACATATATGTGCTGAGGGAGAGATACAGCTATTCGTTCCTAAGCACACCATAGTGCAGGGAGGCACCTGGCAGAGTTACTGCCTGGAAAAGAAACCTCCATTGTGGCTTCACCCAAATAGAGGCATGTGTCTGAGAGCAGAACGGGGGAAGGATGGAGAGACAGGGGAGGAGAAACAAAATAGCTCTAATCATTTTTTTCCCCTGGAGTTTTGGCTACTGTCTTGCCTTTTCATATTTATCAGTCCCACCCTGGGGCAGGTTCCCACCCTCACCCCCCAGTGTGCAGGGAACACCCTTCTCCCAGGGCCCGATCCTTATGAATGTATATTTAGCAAATATTTTCTCTGTGACAGTCTCTCTTGGAGGGTTTCAATGGTTCAGGCACTTGGAAGCAATACCCATTTCCTGTGGGGCTGCAGGCATTGTCTTTCCTAACTTTATTTCCAGCCTGCTTCCTCTCAGATGAATCTCTCCAACATATTCCAGCTCACAGGGAGGAGGAAGCTTCCTGGGGAAAGGGCAGGCAGCCTGCAAACTCCCGCTGCTGAACTGTTTGCGGTAACTCTATTTTTAATATACATTGCTGACCCTAATGATGGTCTATTGAGATGAGGGCAAGAAATGTCTGATCAAGTGGAGATTAATTTTTGACTGTGTCACCCAGAATGCATGAAAATGCACTCCTTTTTCTATTTAGACTCCCAGGATGCTTTGATTGATTGACTAGTTTACAAATGAAGGTGATAAAATTAGGTTGAAGACCACATACATTTCTTAAAATGAGGCTGGCTGGTCGTGGAGACAATGAGGTTTGGACAGATTGTATTGCTGGTTTAGGCAATCTTCTGAGCATGTCAAGATTTATAGACCTGTACTGTAATGTTACAATTGCAGCTCACTGATATAGGTTTCTTTTCAAATTCTTTCCCATTTTATTTGAAAAAGGCCATTAGAGAGTTATAGACTATTGAAAAAGCTTTTTTCTTTGCTAACCCTTAATAAACTCTTCCAAACAAGGACTACTGCATTTTTATATTAAATTTAGACCCAAATCTATAAGACATGCTATCCCAGGTTGGATAATTTGATTATTATTATCTAAATGCAGTTATGGTTCATATTGGTTTGCAGCAATGTACATAGTAAATAAAATGTAAGCTGAGATTTGTATAAGATCACAGGACACTGGATTTTCTTTTTTGTGGTTGCTGTTTTTATAAGCCCTTCTTTGGGGCATCTGAGCCAATTTTCCCTGAGATGAGAAATTAAAAAGAAAAGAATAAAAACACAACAACACAGGTCTCAGTGGTGAAATTAATGCCATGTTGTACTAAAAACAAATTGCTATTAATATTTACTTGTTCTCCTCATAATAGAGGCAAGCTAGAAATGTCTTAGGAGTTACCCAACTAATAAGATTTACCAAGGGAACCAGAGAGCATGAGAAAATACTCAGCAGAATTAGAAACAATTATTCCATTGTAAGTTATGATGTGAGAAATAATAGATGAGGCTCTGGAGTTATTTATGAATTAGTCAATTCTGTTTCATACATTTTTGCCATCAAAATAACTTATGAAATCATTTTCCAGGCCCATAGCTTTTTACGAGAGTTCTGTACTCGGTGAAAGATTTTCTTCCAGGGCTTTCTGCAGCTGCTCTGAATTCTTTGGTGATGCCCAGGTTCTGACCTAAGTTTTCCACTCGGAGGGTGACCGACTGGCAGTGCCAGAACCTTCCCTGAGGCCTCCATGCCGGCGTTGGACAGCATATGGAAGGGAAGTAAGGATTTTATCAGTTTATTGGGGGGAGGGGGGGAATGGAACTCCAAGAGGAGTGGGAGTAGACTAGGGTGGTGTGGCCGAGAGGCTCAGCCTGGAGCCTGGCACTCAGTAAGTGCTCAGAGATCGTGGTAATTATTGTCAGTATGAAGATTATTTTTGCTATGCCTCTTCTTTCCAGCTGGGCAAGCTAAGCACAGTGCAAGCCCCATCATCTAGTTTGGATCATGGCTAACATGCTCTATGACCTTGAGCTAATCCCTTACTATCCCTGCTCCTCTGTCCTCAGGATGCCCAGCTACTTCCAGGGGCTGTTCTCTCAGGGGTCAAGGGAAGTAAAGGTAATTCTTTCCAATTATTATCAGGCACCTGCTCTCTGGAGAGTGGGCCACTGTGAGCAGTCAATACGTGTGGGGGGAACCTTCTTTAACCCCTGAGGGCAGGTGACCAGGGGGTTGCCAGTGTGAGGGAGAGGACTGAAGGGGGCTTGGGGTCAAGTAGTTGGATGCACCCGGCAGAGCACCAGCCCGCTGCCGCTGATTTAGTTGATCAGGGGATGAACTTTGAAATGCAGAACATCATTTCTGCGGAAGGTCGTCATATTTCTTGATGATTTACACGGAGAAGTCTGAGACTGTGCTGGGTTCGCTTTGGATCCGCCAGTGCCAAGAGAAAATATGCTGATGGAAGGGATAGCGCCCGGATGGGGCTGCGAGAGAGTCAGAAGATGCTGACGAAATCTGCAGGCCTCCTCCATCCCTTTCTGGGAGACTTTGCAGTTTGGGATTCTGTGGGTGAGATTGCATCACTGACTTCTACCTCATGCAGCCGAGCCCGCTCAGCCCTGTTGGCTCAGCGGCAGCTGGGCGGTGGGACGGGGCTTCCCTTAAGAAGTTCTGTACCGCACCCCTCGCCCCGGAGTCCCTCCCACAGCCTGCTTGGGTTTCCTGAAGTGCTCTGTGGGCTAATTGCAGGAAAAGAAAATGTAAAAACGGACTTCAGTTGGTACGTCTCAAATATGCCCACAAATTAATATTTTAAAGCGTTCAAAGGCAGTGTCAATTTTCTCAGTGACATTCCATTTATTTTTTTAAAATATATTTTTATTGATTTCAGAGAGGAAGGGAGAGGGGGAGAGAGATAGAAACATCAACGATGAGAGAGGATCATCCATCGGCTGCCTCCTGCACACCCCACACTGGGGATGGAGCCCACAATCCGGGTATGTGCCCTGACCAGGAATCCAACCGTGGCCTCCTAGGAGGCCAACCACTGAGCCACGCTGGCCGGGCACCATTCTGTTATTCAATTAAACTGGTCATTCACGCGTAAGAATATACTTTTTTTTTTCCTTTTTAACCCTTGGAGCTTAATGAAGCTCTTTGTATTTTATTTTATTTTATTTTAATTTTTTTGGGGGGTAGGCTGTATAGTTAAATTTTTCATGAACTGACTCATACGGAAAAACGTTTATCTTCACTGCAGGGTGGACAAAGTGGAATCCCAGCTGGTGGAGGCTGGCGACTCAGAACACTCGCCCCGAATGGGAGGGGACTAAGCCCAGCACCCAGGGGCAGCGAGCCCGGTGGACTGAAGGCCCTGGGCATGTGGGCAGGGGCAAGAGCAGGGGCTCACCTGCACCAACGGGGTCCTCCCACCCGCTGTGGCAGGGAGGGGGGCCTTGAATGCGGTGCTGCCACGTTTCCCAGGGTGAGGGCGGGGAAGGCACGGGCCTCCTTCCTTCCCTTCTCCCCCCAGCGCCCTGCAGCACCCGCGGTGACGACACACATCCACATGACGTCATCAGCCCCTCGGCAATCTCCCTGAAGGTTGGCCTGGGAGCCCCGGCATCAGGGGCATTCACGGGTTTGGATAAGCGTGCCACACGGCGATTTCTCACCCTTCTGAGCCCGCCAATCCCGGGGCCCCGCGAGCCCGCGGGCGCCTGCCATCCTTCTCGGGGTGTCAGAGGAAATCGAGTGACGGATCACTTCTCGGTGTCACCGCCCGAGACCGGTGACAATCAGGGAAATGATTGTGTCTGCCTCCACACGTATCTGTAATTGATTGCCTAAACCCTACGACTCTCTTTCGCGGTGGCTATGATGGAACAGCGGGGCGAAATCACTCCGGGTGAGGAGGAGCCGGGTCCATTTGTTACGGGCCCGCCGCCCGCTCCCTTCTCCCCGGCGGCCGGCCGGCCAGGCGGCGGCCCGCGCCCCGCCCCGCCCCGCCGGCGCGCGTTATGGTAATCAGGCGGAGTGTGTGTGCAGGAATCAATCAGGGTGAGAGCCCGTCGCGAGAGTTATGACATGGCAAAGTCTGTTTGTAACTTTTGATTTATGGAAGATTCCCCCATTTTACAAATTGGGAGTGAGGCATGGTGGGATGGCTTAACCCTTGGCTTCCCCCTGCCCAGGAGGCCCACGAGGCTCCGGAGATCCTAAACAAGAAGGCGTGTAATTACCCGGCCCGGTGCCCGCCGATAACTGCAGCTCTACCATGCCTGGCTTGTGACTTTGGATATATATATCTATATATCTATATATCTATATATCCAAATATATATATCCATATATATATATCCAAATATATATATATCCAAATATATATTGGATATATACATATATATTTGGATATATATATATTATATATATTGGATATATATCTATATCCAATATATATGATATATATGAATATATATATCCAATATATATTTGGATATATATATATTCTCCCACTCCTGGAACACGAGCCTTGCCCTTAGCCAATAACATTGCCTCAGTTTCCGGAGAGGAAAGACATGTGTAATACATTCCTACTCAGGACTGATACGGGCACAGTGCGTTCTTCCTCCGGGAGCCTGAGGAGCCTCTGTGGAGAGTGCCCCTGCTCCGACTGTCACTCCCAGAGAGCGGGACTCGGAAAGGACCTCGCGGATGCCAACGCTCAGGCCCACAGGATGCTTGGGATAATAGCCTCGCTGCCCTTCTCATTCCCGGCAAAGACGCGGCAAAGCCAGATTTAAGCTGTTTTCCCCAAACGGACGGAGCAAGATGTAGGGCTTTGTTATTAATAGATATGCTTTTTTTTGGAGCCTGGCAGCTGTCACAACCAGAGATTCAGGGGAAGCGGGAAACAGGGGACTATTGTCAGCGGATCCTATGAAAACAGGAGGGGGGGGGCTTTTATGTTCATCCTTACAGCCGTCTCACGAGTATGCTCAGCTGGAGTGGATGTCCCATTTTTCAGACACGGAAACAGAGCCCAAAATAGGAAATGCTTTGTCCGTGAGCGTACCACTGGCTAGAGAAGGCTCAGGGTTGGAGGCCAGGCCTCCGACTCCTGGCCCAGGCGTTCTCCAATGGACTGAACTGGACTTGAATTCGGGGCGCCCACCACATGCAGAGCCCAGGGGGTGCGAGGTGTGCTTCCTTCTTACCCCAGCCACCCCTCCACTCATCTGGGACCGCCCCGGTGTGCCTTGTAGGGTTTGTCCCTCTGACTCGATAGCTCACTGCCCCACCTCACAGACCCAGTGTCCGCATCGCTGTGGCACGGTGATAAGTTCCCCCAGCATACTCATCACTGACTTAAAAAACACGGTTTCTCCTGGCGGAGAATGAGATCAGGGAAGAAAAATATTTGTCCGGTTCCAAGGTCACCGGGAGGCCTTTCCTTCGCTCTGCCTTCTGCTTGACAATCTTGCCACATTATCTTGTGTCTAACTGAAATCCCGTTTCTTTATTAGCGCCGTGGACCTATTCTGATTCAGCTCCCTTTTTGCTCCTGATGTGAGTCTTAAGGCTGATAACAATGCAGATCCCAGCAGACCCACTCTCCCTCTTATAATCCATTAGGAATGTGAGATCGCTGTCTCTGGAAAACTTTAAAAAACCATTTAAAAACAAAAAGATGAATAAATGAAAATGTTATGAACCTGGAAATGTTAATTAAGCCATTCTCGAGGAACAGGCTTTCCAGCCCAGATTAAAACATCCCCATCATTTTTAAGTAGTTAACATCTTTCTCCTTGAAATAAGTCCAAATTAAGGACAAAATCATGATTATAAGAAATAGTGAAGAGACCGGCAAACGGCGCCAAGAATTTGGCTGTCGACTAACATACACGAGTCGGAACCAGCCACGAAGGCCAAAGCCATAAAGTGAAGTCTATTTCTAGACTCTCCGCCGTTATTGCCAGGCAGTCGTCTGGGTGCCTTGATGGAGATTCATAGGATGTGGAAACTCACAGATCATCCTGTTGAATCTTTTTACTTTTTTATATGAAAGGACCAAGACCCAGAAAGGGAAATTCTTGTAATAGAGTTGAGGCTAGAACCTATGCCGTAGACTCACAGTCCAGTGCTCTGTCCCCTGCATACGCCACTGAGCCAAAGGATTTCAAAATAATCTATAATAATAAAAGCATAATATGCAAATTGATCGCAACACCGAACAGCAGAATGACTGTCTGGACGACCACATGATGACATGCATGGGCACCAGGCCAGCCAAGGTAGGTGCAATCCGATTGGTCAGAGGTCAGGGGGCCCGCCATCACCGCACCATCACCCCACAGAGGGAGGCCCAGGCCACCCTCTGTCTGGAGATCGATTGCAGATCCCCAGCCGGGTGTGCAGGCGATCGATCTCAGAGCCCCATGATCGGTCACCTCAAAGGGGGAGGCTCAGGCCAGCCAAGTGATCCCACCCCACGCCTGTCACCCACAGTGGGAGGCGACCAGTGATAGGGGAGAGGGAGGCAGTGCCACAAAGATGGAAAGCAGTTGTAGTGGTGGGGGCAGAGCCAGCTGCCAGCAGGCGGGGGAAGGAAAGCCCTGAGAGGCTCTGATCGCCAGCCAGGCCTAGGAACTCTACCCGAGGGGTCCTGGATTGCTAGAGGGTACAGGCTGGGCTGAGGGACACCCCTCCTGTGCACATTTGTGCATCGGGCCTCTAGCCCCATATAATAAAAGCCTAATATACAAATAAACTAAAAGGCGGCCCAACTACCAGTGGAACAACCAGTCGCTATGACACACACTGACCACCAGGGGGAAGACGCTTAATTCAGGAGCTGCCCCCAGCCTGCAGGCACCAGGCCAGCCAAGGTGGGTGCTTGTGGAGGCCTCCTGATCACCCTGACAGTCATCCTGCAGAAGGTGGTGATTAGCGGTGGCAGTGGGGGGCAGGACCTGCGAGTAGGCAAAGCTAGGTCAGCTAAGGTGGGTGCCAGCAAGGGTCCCCCAATTACCCCGCTGGTCACCCCACAAATCAGCCCTGATTGCCAGCCAGGCTTAGGGACCCTAACCATTCATGAATTTCATGCACCAGGCCTCTAATAATAGTAATAATAGCAACAACGTTTTTAAAGGTGCTGAACCTATGGAGTATTATCTAGAGATGTGTCTCCCAGACTGTTTCCTTTTCCAAGGAAGAAAAGGGCAGAGCCTCGCATGTCAGAATGGTATTCAGCCAACAGTCTTGCTCAGAAACATAGACACAGACTGTGAAACGGAGGAAAAAAGACTGAGCCCCCAGAGTAGCTGTAACAAAGCCCATGCACTAAACGTCACTCACAAAGCCCCATGGAACATCTACTCGATATTATTTATTCCATTGGACATATAATTCCAAGCAGATATGAAGCAGAAAGTTAGTTGGTAGCAGCCTGACAGCAAGAAGAGACAGCTGTCATTTCTTATTGATGGACATTGGAATTGACAACTGGTAGCCTAACAGGGAGGGAGCAGATGGAGAAACTACAAGATCAGAAATAAGGACTCAATGTACAGTGGTATATGGGGCCATTTCAGTTAGGGGCAAAAAGCTCTACAAAAATATCTTCTGAGGGCACCATCGTCCTGTATCATAGCAGCAACAATAACGAACAATGATAACTTCGTTTGGTTGAGCACCTGCCATGTGTGAAGAATGATTAGTTGTTTTCATAAATTATCTCTTAATGTTACACCTCTACAAGGGAGATAATACAACTCACACGTGATTGATAAAAAAAACCCCTGAAGTTCAATAAAAGTCAAGTTTCATGCTCAGGATCACAAGACCCATAACCGGGAAAGTGGAGACTTGAACATGAGAGGTCAGACTCCAAAATCTGTGTTCTTTCCTGTGGGACCTGTGACTCAATTCATCATCAAAGACCCAGCGTGAGAAAGAAAATGAAACATCATTCATGACGTTTCTCTACAAAAGTAAATATTGTGAATGACATTCATTTTAGAAAATGCCAGCTACATATATGTTTCTTGTACAGAATATATGAAAGGCACAATCATATCTCAGATAATTGGGGTTATTGATAAGTGAGGTACTATTGAACACATACAACTTTTCAGGAAATTTGAACTTTCCTTTGAGTTTTAACACTTAAAGATGCAAAATGCTTTTGTTAAAGTCCTTTTAAAATATGATGCATACTCCCTGTTCTAGCAGAGTGTGGAAACCTCACACGGGCTTCAGCCCTCAGGAACTCACAGATTGGTGGGGGTACCAGCCTCTAAACTTAGTTGTGAAAAGGTATAGCCAAGTCTTATGGGAACTGAGAGGAGGAATAACTTTGCTTGGTGGGTAAAAATAAATTTTAAAAATCCCAACTGTAATATAGTACCTGACAATAAAGCATTTAAAATTTCAGTGTTTGTTTTTCATACGAAACACTGGGCATATGTCCAAAGTCACCGTAAAACAGTAATCAGTGTACTAGTAAGTGAGTGACTCCTATAACAGTTTAATGTTAGGTCTTGTGTGGTCATTTAAGAATTCATCTTTTGGCTTCTTGGAGGTAGATAGAATGTGGGCTCTTTCTTCCTGTAAAGAGATAGGCTGATTTGCTAGGCTGAATATGGACTTGGGTGGGATTCCATAATTTCCTGTCATGTATGTACATCTTCCTGGCTCTTTGTAACAATGTTGTAAGTAACATTGTCATTGTTTTTCCTGTGATGTGGGAAAATGAGGCTCAAGGTAAGCACAGCTGTCTCCTATACAAATCAGATCTGGAATCCAGGTCTGGTCTCTTGAGACTATTGGCATAGTCTCTTTCTAGGATAGCATTCTGTCTCTTATATGACTTGTCCTGGTTTAAATGTCTGTTTATTCTTTCCTGAACCTACCAAAAGGAGGATCCAATTTTTGTACTTGCGTTTGTACAGCAAGATGCGTCTCAAGGGACAGGATAGCTCCACCCCACCAGCACTCCTGAAGACCTTCTAACTCATTCATTCAATGAAATATTCTTGAGCATCTACTGCATGCCAGGAGGGGTAGATAGTCTAGAGACACTGTGAAGAGCCCTACCCCGCCCTCAAAAAACAAAACAAACACCCCCCCCCCAAAAAAAAACCCACAATCACAACAACAAAGGCTTATATTCCAGACATATATAGCTAAATGCTTATAAAAGGCAGGCTGTGATAAATGTCAGATATCACAGAGGAATAAGAAAAATACTAAGGAAGCACAAAGGAGAGATTGATTCTAACTGGTGAGGCATAAAGATGATGAGGGAATGTCTTGAAGCCCTTTTGGAGGACATGACATTTCAGTTAAGTGAATGCTTCACAACTGAGTGATTTATGTTGTACTAGAGGCCCGGTGCACGAAATTCATGTGGAGTGGAGGGGAGCTGTCCCTCAGCCCAGCCTGCACCCTCTCCAATCTGGGACCCCACTAAGGATATCTTACTGCCTGTTTAGGCTCGATCCCACTTGTCTCACAATCCAGAACTACTGGCTCCCAACTGCTCTCCTGTCTGCCTGCCTTCCTGATTGCTTCTAACTGCTTCTGCCTGCCAGCCTGAAAACCCCCTAAGCACTCCCCTGGCAGCCTGATTGATGCCTAACTGTTCCCCTGCCAGCCTGTTTGCCCCTAACTGCCCTCTCCTGCAGGCCTGGTCCCCTGCAGCTGCTCTCCACTGCAGGCCTGGATCTCCCCCAACTGCCTTTCCCTGCAGGCCCAGTCACCCTCAACTTCCCTTCTCTGCCAGCCTGGGTCTCCCCCAACTGCCTTTCCCTGCAGGCCCGGTCACCTCCAACTTCCCCCTCTGGAAGCCTAGTCCCTCCCAACTACCCTCCCCTGCTGGCCATCTTGTGGTAGCCATCTTCTGTCCACATGGGGGCAGGATCTTTGACCACATGGGGGCAGCCATCTTGTGTGTTGGAGTGATGGTCAATCTGCATATTACTCTTTTAGTAGACAGAATAGAGGCCTGGTGCAGGAGTAGGGGCCAGCTGGTTTGCTCTGAAGGGTGTCCAGGTTCAGGGTGGGGGTTCCCTTGGGGTATGGGGCAGCCTGGGCACGGGGCCTATGGTGGTTTGCAGGCTGACCATGCCCCCTGGTGACCCAAGCAGAGGCCCTGGTATCTGGGGTTTATTTATCTTCTATAATTGAAGCTTTGTAGCCTGGAGTGGAACCAAGCCTTCTGACTGCTTTGTGGCAGCAGCCATTTCTGTTGGGGTTTATATATCTTCTATAATTGAAACTTTGTAGCCTTTAGCAGAGGCCTGGGCTGGCCAGGGTTTGAGGAAAGCTTGGCTTTCTCCATTGCTGGGGGCAAACCTAGCCTCCCACTCTTTCCAGCTCCATTGTTGCCACCATTTCTGTTTGGATTCGTTTACCTTCTATAATTGAACCTTTGTAGCCTTGAGTGGAGACCTGGGCTGGCAAGGGCAGGTGGAAAGCTTGGCTTGCTCCATTGCCTGGGAAACCCAAGCTGCCCTCCTGCTCTCTGTAGCTGTAGCCATCTTAGTTGGGTTTATTTGCATATCTGCTCCCAATTGGCTTGTGGGTATAGTGGAGTGGTGGTTAATTTGCATATTACTCTTTTATTAAGTAGGAAGGATTGTTCTGGATTAGTCAGCTATGGCTATGATAATGTAGTATAACAAACAGGTCTCAAATATCAGTGGCCTATAATAGCAAACACTCATTTCTTGCCTATAGGTCTGTGGGTTTCTAGGGGAGCTCTGCCTTAAGCTACAGGTTAGGTTCAGGTAGCTCCATGCATATCTCATTTTGTGACCCAGGCCAAAGAAGCAACAGCTGCCTGTTGGAGGCAAACTCTTCTAATGGTTTAGGTCAGTGGCACAGGAGAGGATATCCATTTCTTAATGGGAGAAACATCAATACCTTGCTTAGCACCTGCTTGGAACTGGAACACTTTCGCTTCTCCACACATTCCATTGTTCAAAGCAAGTCACATGACCAAAGTCAGTGAATGGAGCAGAGAATATACTTTAACTACAGGGGAGCCAGGGAAAGGGCAGTGAGAAAAGGAAAAATTGTAAACAAATAAAATAACTTTCTGCAAGAAACTTATGACTTCTTCGGCTTTATCTACTCAAGAAGAATATATGATCCTTGAAGGAAAAAAAAAAGCCTGCTTCCTCTTGAGCTCTTCTCCATTCCCGGTGGAATGTTTGTTTTGGGAAGGTAGAGTAGGGAAGAGCATTTGGTTACATCACGGTGATTCTCATCTGCATGATCACGACTCTAACAAGGAAGAGTTTTGCTAATTTCTTCCACTGTGGCCTGTCCAGCACAGAGGGAATACTGAAAAAAAAAAGTCTGTTCATTGAATGCATCAGTGAAAGAAGAAAACTGCCATGTTTACTGCTTTGATCACCCTGACCTTGACTGTGATTCTGTTTCATTGATAACTGATACATGTAAGGCCTTGGTCAATAAACCCTGAATACGTTCATGTGACATAATACTATGCAGTCACTAAAAGTGATGTTGTAGAAGAATAGCTAATGACTCTGTTGTGGTAGGAAAGTCTCTCTTATATATTTGACTCCTATATGAGTGACTTTTCTTGCTCACTTTTATTTTCTACAGTTTCTATAATCAAGACACATTTATTTTGCAGAAAATGTGAAGTTATTTTTAAAAATAAGATTACTGTACAGAATCACACGTGGACAACATACTCTAATTTTAGATGTGGCCTGGAAAAGCACTATCCTTGGGATGTAACTTTTATACTATTGCTCTCCGTGCCAAGATGTTTTAAAAAGCGGATTCATGGGTAGTAGCCGGCCAATTGAGCTTTGACCTGAGTCTGTGTTCACTTTAAGTTAAAAAACAACAACCACCACATCATTTAACCATCAGCTGTTTGATATCTTATTGATACAACTTGGGAGTGAGGAGGCTTGAGCTAAGCCAGGGGTGGGCAAACTTTTTGACTCGAGGGCCACAATGGGTTCTGAAACTGGACCGGAGGGCCAGAACAAAAGCAACCTGACCATGCTGGCACTCTCATCTTGGGCTGCTGGTGAAGGAGCGGAGGGGAGAGCAAGAGAACCCTCCCCTCTTTCGGCTCCGAGGGCCGGATAGAACAGCTGAACGGATCCAGCCGTAGTTTGCCCACGGCTGAGCTAAGCTCTCCCACTAATTAATCGTAGTACATCAGACAAATCACCCAACTGTTAGAAACTATATTTTCTCACAGGAAAAGTAAAGTTGATTTCTGCCCTGATTTAATGATGATATTGCACTCATGAAATAACGGGGTAGAATAAGCTATATATAGATTTAACTCCTAAACAGGTAGGACTGTCTTCTCTTCCAATTGAAAATCTTATGCTGCTATTAAAGATTATATTACTCATTCATCACTGATTAAATGCTGTATTAATTTGGATAACACTAGCTAGCTGCAATAGAGAGACCTAGATAGCTCAAACAGAATATACATTTATTTCTCACTCATCTAATATTCTATAGCAGTGGTCGGCAAACTGTGGCTTGTGAGCCACATGCGGCTCTTTGGCTCCTTGAGTGTGGCTCTTCCACAAAATACCACGTGCGGGTGGGAACATACAGTGCGAATGAAACTTTGTGGCCTATGCACAGTTTTCGGCTCTCAAAAGAAATTTCATTTGTTGTATTGTTGATATTTGGCTCTATTGACTAATGAGTTTGCCAACCTCTGGTCTATGCTATTCCTAGTCAGCAGGCAGCTCTCTTCCATGTAGTCTTTCAGGGACACAGACTTCTTACATGTGTGGCTCATGCTCCTCTAGAACATTGTTGATTTGGTAGAAAGGAAAAGAGTGTAAAGAGGGGAACATAACCCATTTCTTAAAAACCTTGGTCCAGAGACAACACATAGCCCTTCTGCCCACACCCCACTGGCTACAACTCAGTCAGTGGCTGTACCTAATTGCAAGTGGGATAAGAATGCAGAAGAATTCTATGTCCAGAAAGAAGAGGAAATTCTATGTCCAGGAGATTGGGGAAAACAACTGGCAGTCTCTCCTACAAATGTCTAGTAAACGCCAGGCCCAGTGCCAGTCAGTAAGGATCCTAAGATGAATAAGCCACTTTTCCTGCCCCAAAAGAACTCCTCATCTAGTGAGTGATGGAGGGAGATTAGACTTTAGGTGGTGAGCACACCTTGCAATATACAAATGATATACTTTAGAATTATATCCTTGAAACTTATATAATGTTATTAATCAATGTCACCCAAATAAATTTAACAAAGATGTTTTCAAGTTTAATAAATAAAATAAGATAAAATTGTGGAGAGCAGCTGCAGCATTTGGATAGGTTCAAGCCTCGGACTAATGAGAGGGCAGAATCCTCTTGTGGCAAAGCCACATGCAAGTCCCAGTACAATTATAGCCAAAGGCTATAGTTGCAAGCTTGACCTTATAGTCCGAACCCGTGTTCCCACCTGGCTGAGTGACATGGGTTGCCAGAGGTTCAGCAAGTAAACAAAGCTTGATCAGGTGCATGTAATTGAGTAGATTTGAAATCCATGAGAACATCTTGACCATGACCTTTCTTTGTCTCGTGGTATCTGGCTATAAAATAAAGACTTGGCTTGCAGGCTGTGGCACTGTCTCTCTAATCTGAGGGCAGCGAGCGTTCCACCTAGCCCCAGCTTTATTCTCTTGTCTGTCTTCTTTAACCCTTAATCGCCGCCCCCCAACCCCTCAGGTTCACCCATGGCCATGTTGGTGCAGCACAAAATAAGGTTGAAAATAGTATCAAATACTGTTGGTAGGTATATATGAATCAGAGAATAAAGGTTCTCTGAATTGTGCTTGGGCTATAAAAAAATTCCTCAATAAGTGTTAGGTCTTATCACTACCTACCTCACAGTTAGATATGGATATTAAATGAGATAACGTCAGTGCCTGGAAACATCAAGCATTTAACCAATAGTAACAATTATTGTGTCTAATAAAGAGGAAATATGCTAATTGACTGTCATACCCTCCAAGATGGCCGTGCTCATAGCCACAAGATGGGGGCACCCAATCCCCTCAGCCCCGCCAGGGCAGCAGGCATGCAGCATGGAGTCCCCCAGTCCCCTCCGCCCCCCAGCGGTCCAGGGCCAGCCCGAGGCACAGGCAAGCCTCAGATGGCAGCTGCCCAGCTGCCCAGGGCCACCCGAGGCTCAGGTAACCAGTGGCAGTAGCAGAAATGTGATGGGAGCATTGCCTTCCCTTGATGGCCAGCTTGCTTCCTGCCTCCCGGACTGTGAGAGGTGGCAGGCTGGGCTGAGGGACCCCTTCTCCAGTGCATGAATTTTTATGCATTGGGCCTCTAGTTATTGTTATAAGTGATAAGCTGGAGGTAGGATGAGTGCAGTGTCTTAAAAAGAAGCTGTTAGGAAGCCAGACAGAGCAAAATGACTGGGCAGAGATCTCTGGCCCTGATGTATTCTTCACCCATCCTACGACAGGTGAATCAACCAATGCCCACGGTGCTTGGCAGGACAGTGTTTCCAGTTTCAGGTGGAAGACTATTCATGTTCTATTTGCTTTATCTGGCTTTTCTATTGGTGAGGGCTTTGAGATTATGCTATAACATGCAGGTAAAGAAAGGCAGGCATAAATGATTTACTCTAAGAACGCAGGAGGAAGGTCTCCCTAAACACAGCATTCACTGGTAAGAGTTTCCAAAATTCTGTCTCCTTTTTATAGCATCCTGCAAGTCCAAGGGAATGAAATAAAGGCATGGTAAAAGGTAAACACAATTACAACACCCAGATAGCTCCTTGGCAGGCAGTGGGTGTTTAAGAGCATTGGCTGGGGTCTCATTTTCCATAATCGAGCCTAGCCCTGCTGTGATCACTATAGTATTATGACCTATGGGGCAAAGATGGCACCATACGTGATATTTCATTTTGGGGGTAGTTGGGGTAGTAATGAACCAGTTGCAGTCAAGTGAATTAATCTCCCCAGCTATTCAAAAACAAAACTTCATGTACAGCAATTTGTTCTTCATTGCTTTACGTCCCATACTCAAGCCATTCCCAATTACTCTTCTTGCTGAAAAATGGAGAGAAAGAAAAAGAGAACTCAATAAAAAACACCATAACCTTTGCTAAATGTTGATATCTTGTCTGATCGTCAATACTAATGTCAAGTGCATCCTATAGATATGAAGCTTAGAGTTCACATTGATGTTCTATTAGCCTCATGCCGACTGATGATGAATCTTAAAAATGGAATAAATATGCAAATAGTTGGCACAGCATAAATTCCAGAGCCAGTTTCATAAAGTTTAAATTATCAATTGGTATTACCCAAATTCCAGGAGCGTCTTAATCAATTTCAGTAGAATTTCTCAAACAATTATGCATTTAATAAGTAGAAGTTAATTATTATTGAGAATGAAGGACTCTGACATTGGTAGGTATAGACATATAACACAGCTGTTAATCCTCCATAGATTTATTTTTAATAACACTGATGTTTTGGTTGCATATAATAACTATTTCATTAAATCTAAATTAAATGCATGGTTAAGCATATTTAAGACATGTAAATGTAATGTGTTGCCAGTGTATTTCACTTTATGTTTCCACACAGTTCTAATAATTTTCCCAACTCAAATTGGCGAGGTGTAGGGAAGTCCCAGGTCATTTATAGGATACTTTCTTTCTGATATCATCAAGGGCTCCGGAAATTTAATACCTCTGAGTTCTAAACACATCGCTAGTCAATCAGTATGCAAGAAAGGCAATGTGTTTATCTATTGGAAAGAAATGTTTCCCCAACCGAAAGGGGAAACAATGCTTTTAAATAATAGTAAAATATGCATTTTTGCTTTTTAAAAAATAAAGCGAAGACTCTCATCCTAGAAAAGCTATTTTGGAATAACAATCAAGTGCACGTTGCTGTGCATGGTTTTTCATTTATGGAAAGTGGGAGACATTAATATACTTGCCTATGGCTTGTGCATTACTATTCCCAGCTATGCAGAAATGGAAAGTGATTTACCGCAGCACATTCTTTGTTGCTGTTCCAACATATCTATCGTCTTCCCTGCATTCTGACTGGCTGGCTGGCCGGGAGAGGGGATGGCGCCGGACCGCACTCCATCATTATGGGTGCCTCCAAATAGAGCAGGTGTATGCGAACTGGGATTTTTCAGCTTTGTATACCCAGCAAGCCAATCAGAGCCCAGCAAGAACAATAGCTGAAGGTTTTTACGGCTCTTTAAGTTTCCCCACTGATTCCCAATGCGACTGATTATACCACAGAAGTTATATAAAAATCACATTAAATGCCAACTAAATCAAGACTTCTCATATCCTTTTTCCGAAGCAATGAAATTCAGGACAAACACTATACTATGCATGAAGATCACCACCTAGAGATCTCAACTCTTCATTCCAGACGTTGTATTTGAAAATGGAACTGGAGAAAAGCGTAGTTTATTCATTTTGTTATTTTCTGCGGGGCTTGCGCGGCTGTTTGGAAAGCCCGCCGCAGGAGAGCTCAATTAAGAGCCTTCATAATGTTCGCCAGTTAACTTTGATTAAATTGGCTGTCTTGGAAGGGCCTTCAGTAAATGTAGGCGATAAATGACCTGCAGTGAGTGTTCAACTTGGAAATTCTGAAATATGAGTGCCCGGACAGGCCATTTCTTTTCAGGAGGGCTGTCCTTCGCCAGCTGACCTGGAATGGTTGGACTCCACTTGGTCAGAGCAGAGAACAGAGGCAACAACTCCCTTATGCTGGCTGACATGGGTCCTTTGCAGCATACGTGGGGAAAAGACGTTCCTCTCTCTCCCGCCAGTGGCAGGAATGCACACACATGTGAGACGAGAGGTTCCCTTTAACCGAGTTCTTCTACTCACTGTTAGCTAGTTTTCTAGGCCGTGTTGGCTGCCTAAGATGAGAGAAAGGATGATGAAATGAACAGGTTCTCCCTGTTCTGAGACAAGGGCATTTTTTGTTCGTTTGTTTTGTTTTTACAAATAAGCAGGCTCTTTCTATTAAGCAAGTGGGAAAACCACGACTGGCTTAGCCACGGTCAGTAAACCCAGGAGTTAAACTGATCTGAGAAGATAGCTGGCACCTAGGGGCTTACATCACTCCTTTCATGATATTTCAAAGGGCGAGGCTCAAAATCCAGTAAAAATGGTATCTACACTGTAAAGTCTATAGAGTTTAGTGATGACGGGTTTTAGTTTCCTGCAGTATGACCTCAGGTAAGTAACATAGTAGTCCTCCAAACCTCAGTTTTCCTTATCTGTGAAATGGGGTTCATAACAGTGCTCCATTCATTGGCGTTTTCTGTGGATTCATTCAGAGAGTGTATGTAAGGCCCAGCAAATGTAATACTCAATAAATGTTAGGTCTTAAATACTGTGAGCATTTTACTCGGATAGGTTTCTACTGTTTAAAATGACAGGCCTTTTAAAAATAAAGACAGCCTTCATTTGTAAGTGCTCCTCTTGACTTTTAAACCTTTAACATTAATTAATTCATTCTATCCAAACATCAATTTTGCATGTTTGGGGTAGAATTATTTTATCTTCCCTTGATTATCCAGAAGGGTAAGATGAAGAGGAATTAAGTGGCTTGCCTAAGGTCAGTGGTCAGCAAACTCATTAGTCAATAGAGCCAAATATCAACAGTACAACGATTGAAATATCTTTTGAGAGCCAATTTTTTAAAACTTAAAATTCTTCTAATGCTTCTTCTTTAAAATAGACTCACCCAGGCTATGGAATTTGTGGAAGAACCACACTCAAGGGGCCAAAGAGCCACATGTGGCCGCAGTTTGCCGACCACTGTCTAATGAGGTGCTAATACGGGTACTAGAACCTATATTCTTGACTCACTTACTCTGTAACATGAATGGGGAGTGGGAGTGGGTGGAGCAGAATGCAAAAGATTTTCTCTGAAGGGCAGAAGTGTTTGCAGATGCCGTTAAGGAATTGTTAGAATCGTGGTGAGGATGGAAATACTTGGCTAGGGGAAGGGTGGCATTTACACACACAGACAGTTGGCTTTATAACTCAGGGTTTGGAGACCTGGTCTTGTATTACATACAGGTGGCCAACTTTTTCTTTAAAACAAATAGTGTCAGCAACCTTCACGCTTCTGAATATATTAGGTTTGTAAATCCAGGGTGCAAATTGTTTGTAGAATCTCAATTAAAGCCCTTATAATATTGTCATTGGTAATCAGCTCACTATGAAAACAGGGCTTCCATAGGGCACCAAAATCATTTGAACTTGCGATCTGTAATAGATTTGAATATTCAGATAAGGTCAGTGGTCAGAGCAGAGGTGACAGTTTGGGTCAATAAACAGGTTTAGTGAGACAAAATCTTTTTGTCTACATGGGAATGGCTTGGAGAAATTGGTTCTCAGGGGGGAATCAAAAGATTAAATTCAGCTGCGTTGCCAATTTATTTGCAGGCCAAACAAGTGTGTGATGGAAATCTTTTTTTTTAGGGGGGGGGGTGGAGAGGGAGGTGTCCACCCTGGTGAAAAGTCCCCGTTGACAGCACCAGAGGGGGCTCCAGGCAGCTAGCTGTCCTGACAGCCGCTGAGGCTGAGGGGGATGGAGGCCGACCGGGGCAGGAGGGAGAAAACATCCGGGTGCCGAGCTAAGGCTATCCTGGAGTAAGCCAGCTCCCGGGAGGGTGAAGTATCTGGCTGCACCGTTGTACATTGTTCCAACCCTAATACCCCGTCTCTTCCCTCCCCACCTCCCCAACCCTGCCCCACTTAAAATTGCTTTCTCTGAACTGTGTTTTGGCCTGAAGCTTTGGGTGACAAGCCATTACAAATTCTCTCTGTGAAGACTTGTGGGAAAGATTTCTCAGGGGTCTCAGAGCTAGGAAGACTTGTTTCTCCTGAGAGTCTGGTTTACTTTAAATACTGGCTGGTTTGGCTCAGTGGACTGAAGGGTCCTGGGTTCAATTCCAGTTAAGGTCACATACCTGTGTTGTAGGCTCTCAATCCCCAGTGTGTGTGTATGTGTGTGTGTATGTGGGGTGGGGGGGGGGGGTGCAACAGGCAGCTGATCGATGATTCTCTCATCATTAATGTTTCTATCTCTCCTCTCTGAAATCAATAAAAATGTGTGTGTGTGTGTGTGTGTGTGTGTGTGTGTGTGTGTGTTTTAAAAGACTGAATCATATAATGTCATGTGTTTCATGCCGCCTTAGGGGTCTTCTGGGCTGCTTCGGGAGCTGCTACCAGGCTGGGAATGAGAGCAAAAGAAAAAGAGGGGGTGGGCTAAGATATTCTAGCTTCTACCCAGAATAGCTCTGCTTTTGTTTTCTGCATTTGGTGTCTGAATAAGGTTTTATCTAAAGAAAGGATTCAGTGACCAACCAAAAGGTTTGGAAACCACCGACCTCACGACCAATGGGTTCTTGCAGCCTTAGGAATGAGCTCTGTCCCAGAGCCAGCATGATCTGCCCTTGCCCACCTCTGCAGCCTCAGCCTGCACCACGGACTCAGTCATGGCTAGGCTTCCTTACACTTCCTTACATCTTCTTTCAGTCTCTCAATCGCCCAAGGTCTTTTCACCTTCCTGACTGCTGACGGGAATCCTTCTTTCTCCTCCCTTTGCCTGGCTGTCCCTTTGCTATGGGATCAGTTGGGTTTATGTTCGGCTACACCGATAGTGGAACTCAAAGAAGAGTGGATTGAACAATAGACTCACAGTACGGGGAGTCCAGGGCTCATCTGGAATCTCCCGAGTGCCATCTGGGTTTTCAGGTTTCTTCTCTGCCATCTCCTGCACACACCTTTCATCTTCAAGATCACGTCACAGTCCAAATACCTCCTGGAACTTATGCCATCATAGAGGCCATTCATAGGAGAAAGGGAGGATTGCAAAAGGCTGCTTCTCATGCTGAGGCTACGGGCTGAAGCAGCCTAACGTTTGATCTTCCCTAACATTTGCTGTCTTAGGATGCTATTTTCTCTTTATGGACTTTTCATACAACAGTTAAGATTAGTCTGCATGGCTGGATGGTAAGTTCTCTAAGAGGGAAAAATGAGTCAGTCCTTCAATAAAATGCCTTTCATTTAACATAGGAAACAAATACTTGTCAATAAGTGAACTAATGAATGAATTATAGTCCCATGATTGTACTGGTTTCTAGGAAGCTCAGAGCCAAACTTCAATCAACATTAGGAGTTCCTGGAGGGTACTGGGTTCACTCTAAGCTCTAACTTTTTAATTTTCTTTTCTTTTTTTTTTTTGGTAAATTTGCTGACATTTGTACAGATTATATATTTTAGAGGCACATGCTAATCTATTTAGAAATTAAGGAAAGAGCATAAATAAATGAACACTCAGTAAAGCAAGATAAAATTAAAGTATTCAGCAGGCCGAAACCGGTTTGGCTCAGTGGTAGAGTATCGGTCTGCGGACTGAAAGGTCCCGGGTTTGATTCTGGTCAAGGGCATGTACATTGGTTGCGGGCATATCCCCGGTAGGGGTTGTGCAGGAGGCGGCTGGTCGGTGTTTCTCTCTCATCGACGTTTCTGGCTCTCTATCTCTCCCCCTTCCTCTCTGTAAAATATCAATAAAATATATTTTTAAAAAATAAAGTATTCAGCAGGATTAACAACATTTTTTTTGAGAGAGGGTCAGGGGGGAAGTCCAACAAGAGAAAAAGATGATAGACATCTCTGTCAGCATATTGTTTGATGGCCCCAGTTCTGGGATGCGTTCATGTTAGTAAAGAATAATTAACTAGCCATAAAACAGGATGGTGTTTGAAAGTCACTAGTTAGCAGCATGAGTTCGGTTAAGATCAGGCTTAGGAAGCTAAGGATGATTACCCTTCGCCTCGGTTTATAAAATGGCCCATTTGAAAACTGTTGCCACTGGATATATCACCTGGATATACTGAATGAGAGGTTTTACATGATGCTTAATATGATGATACAGATCTGGTCACAAGCTGCTTATGCCAAGTGGAAAAGCCAATAAAAATTAATGCAAATTAAGTAGATTTTTCTTCTTTGAGTTGTGGCTAATTTATGCATATATAACTCAATACCTGTATATTTAAAAGAGATGCTAGCTTATTATCTGTAATAAAGAGAGACAGCTGTTGAATATGTAAGAGAAATTTTAATGCTGACATTGGAGCTCCAGTTAAAAGGGGATTTTCAGTTCACTGAGATTTTTCATTGGAATTTTTATTTGGGGCAAAGTTTGCCAACTGAACCTTGGTTTAACTCGGCCATGTTACAGATCCAAAGAGAAGTCACGCTCATGAACTTGTGATAAATTAAATTGCTGGTTATGATCATGTTGATGACTACGATGCTTACTTAAAAACTGATTTTAGGTAGAGAGGAAGGGAGAGGGAGGAGAGAGAGAGAAACATCGATATGACAGAGAAACATTGATTGGTTGCCTCCTCTACTAGCCAACTAGGTATTGAACCCACAACCTGGGTATGAGCTCTGACTGGGAATTGAACCAGTGACCCTTTGGAGCTTGGGACAACACTCAACCAATTGAGCCACACCAGCCAGGGCTGACCTAGATGCTTTTAATCAGTGAATATCGTTTTGAAAACAAAACAAGATTCAGTGTCCTCTTTTCCCATTAGGATAAACTGTGTTCTACAAATGCCATTCCAAATATAGGACATGATGCATAACCAATACTAACACATGCCATTTGAAGCTTTAACAAGACAGTCCTCCTTCAAATTTATAACAGCCTATGTTGAAAAACCTGACAAAACCAAAATGTGTTCTCCATAAATTATAGTGGCACCACTCTTGCTGCCGAAGTGAAGGTTGTGTCAGCATTTCCATTACTCTGTGAGTCGCCGTGTTTCAGGGCTTCAGTTCTTGGCTATAAAAATGTACCTGGGGTTTAAAACTGGCAAGGAACACCTCAGCCTTGGAACAAATTTGCTTCACCAAATTTTGAGAGCAAAACCCATTTGTTTATTTCCCCCTTCGCCGATGACTCCTGTGCATAGAAAACATCCATGAATTTCATTCCCAATTTCATTTGCTTTTTGCTTTTTGTTTTTTTAAAGCTGGATAGTTTCAGAGCTTTACTGAATAATAGCAAACTCTTGTTTTTGGAATTAGGAAAAGACATGTTTGTGAGCCTTGTTTTTAAATAAAGAAATTGTTCTGAACCAGCCACCCTCTTTCTATCCATTCTGATTTCATTAAGAAGGGTTAACAATGGTTTCATTTTGACATGGGCAAATCAGATGGCTACGGTTGGTGGCAAAATTTGATTATCTGATTAGGTTAATAACCTCTCAACAACAGACCCTATTCTGTTGCTATTTGTTAGGTATAATTTCCCATTGGCTTCCTGGAGAAATCATTTAGTATAACTGCTTGTACACTTAATTAAATTTCTTTAGTTCCATTTAAGCACATATTTATTTGTGGTCCCTTGAGCAAGTACAATTTTTCAATATGGTACTTGATAGTGTTATCAGAGTGCCCATGTTTAGAAAGGAAACC
Organism: Vespertilio murinus; assembly: GCA_963924515.1. NCBI lineage: Eukaryota > Metazoa > Chordata > Mammalia > Chiroptera > Vespertilionidae > Vespertilio > Vespertilio murinus. The sequence goes on from OZ004706.1 coordinate 42,641,098, forward strand.
GTAACTGTTAATTATGTACAATACAACAAATTTAAATGACTTTAACGTTCTGGTGCTCATCTGTATGAACTATAGCTTCTCTTAAAATCAGAAGGTACTTAATAAGTTTCATTGATTCTTCTTGAATTTTATATGTACGTACACGGATACACTTCCATCTTAATTACATTGTTTGGCTTTTCTCAGTAAGTGCCCGTGGTGCCCAATCACAAGGCAGGATCGGAAGGGACATAACCCATCGCAGCAGACAGGAGAGCTTCCTAGAAGAGGCAAAACCTGAGCGGGAACCCAAAGCCTGGGTAGGAATTAGCTAGGTTTGGAAGGGAAAAATGTACTTTAACTGAATAAGACAAGGTTTACTCTTTTAAAAAAATGGTCAAAAGGTGTCGCGAAGTAATTTATTTTTTAGGTTTAAGCCATATACATTTTGAAGTGGGAAGGAATATGCAAACTAATGCTTTACTATGGAGCCACTAGAATTAAGATATTTTTAAAAAATACATATTTTATTGATTTTTTACAGGGAGGAAGGAGAGGGATAGAAAGTTAGAAACATTGATGAGAGAGGAACATCGATCAGCTGCCTCTTGCACACTCCCTACTGGATGTGTGCCCGCAACCAAGGTACATGCCCTTGACTGGAATCGAACCCAAGACCCTTGAGTCTGCAGGCCGACGTTCTATCCATTGAGCCAAACCGGTTTCGGCTAGAAATAAGATATTTTTAAAAAATCAGGACTTCTGTGCTGCTGAGAGCATTGCAGAAGCAAGAGTAGCAGGTGGCCTGGCGGTGCGGGAACTCTTCCCTCTCAGCAGAGAATGTTGCTGCCACTCAAAGTCACCAGGGGCTGGCAGGGCTCCCACTGAGACCTGCCTCGTCCAACAACACACATGCTCAGAACAGGGAAACGTGCGTCTTCAGGGGAGGGAGAGACAAACTTTTTGTTTAGCTAATTGGCATGACAGAGCGTGGGATCCGTGTGCTTCTGGGAGAAAGGTGCCAGGTGTCTGGGGCGCAAGGTCAGGAGCACAGGTGATTGGAGGACGGCCTACGTGGCAGCTATCGGGGAGGGTGTGACCATTTCTTTTTGCATTAAACAAATAATCGAAATGGCGCTGAATTGGAAAAATAATTGCCAGAAGCTTTAAAAGAGGCTATATATAGCATATATAGGGGTGGGCAAAAGGAGGTTTGCAGCTGTCATACAAATAAATAATGCAACAATTAATAAGTAATAATACAAGAATAAACTCATAACTGTGAACCTACTTTTGCCTGCCCCTGAGAAGTGTGTGTGTGTGTGTGTGTGTGTGTGTGTATACACACACACACACACACACACACACACACACATATATATATGTAATAATTAAAGGAAGTTAAATTATATATGTGTAGCATATATAGAGAATTATTAAAGGAAAGCTCTCAAGATGTTCAGGATAACTATGGTATATATATATATATATATATATATATATATATATATAACTATATATATGTATATAACTATGGTATATATATATATGTATACACACACACACACACACATATATATATGTAATAATTAAAGGAAGTTAAATTATATATGTGTAGCATATATAGAGAATTATTAAAGGAAAGCTCTCAAGATGTTCAGGATAACTATGGTATCCTCAGCACCACCTTCCAAAGTATATCCCGGAACAATTTCTCATGTCAAATCCCGGGGGGCTGAATCATAAGGGATAGTGGGTAATCACCACCTGGGAACAGAGTGGGAACAGGGGCAACAGATGTAAAACATTTAGCAGGTGCCCGGCACGTGGAAGGGGAGTCAATGAGTGCTCTGTTCTGTCTGACCAGTACGACGATGAGGGCTAAGGCCCCAGGCTCTCCTGCCACCGCCCCCGCGAGAGGTGAGAGGGCCTGAGAACAGGAGCCAGACGCTTTCCCTTGCTCCCAGGCCTCCTTGTCCCAGAGCGGCCAGGCCCCTTGTTGAGAGAATCAGCTGCCAAGGCCCTGGGAGCAGCCGGAGAGGGAGAGGCCTGGCGGCCGGGCACGTGAGGAGCTGTGCCACAGGCCTGACCACCAGGAGGCAGGAGCACATTACCTAACCCCCTGGCAGGCTTGCCCAGAGGTCACTCAGGGCAACTTGAGAAACGGATCTGCTCTGTGCCCAAGAGTGACCCGCCACCCTGGTTCACTGAGGATGCACGAAATTGCTTTGAAGTTCTGGCTCTGCTGCTTACGATCCATGGGACCCTGGGGAAGTCACTCACCTTGGCCACCCTCAGTTAGCTCATCTGTGAAATGGGGGCAGGGAGCCGAAACCCGTTTGGCTCAGTGGTAGAGCGTCGGTCTGCGGACTGAAAGGTCCCGGGTTCGATTCCGGTCAAGGGCATGTACCTTGGTTGCGGGCACATCCCCGGTAGGGGGTGTGCAAGAGGCAACTGGTTGATGTTTCTCTCTCGTCGACGTTTCTAGCTCTCTATCTCTCTCCCTTCCTCTCTGTAAAATATCAATAAAATATATTTTAAAAAAATGGGGGCAGGGATATCTTCCCCTCCGGGTTGTTGTGAGGATTAGAAGTGATGACCAAGTAGGTCAATGGTAAATTACAGCTACCGTGTTCCCCCGAAAATTAGACATCCTCCGAAAATAAGACCTACTTCATGGAAACACAACACATCCCCCGAAAAGAAGACCCAGCGCATCTTTGGGAGCAAACATTAATCTAAGACACTGTCTTATTTTCAGGGGAATCAGGGTATTATCATGTGTGAAGTGGGTGGTTCCCTCAACTGTCCCTAAATCCTCCCCACCCACATGCCGCTCAGGCAGATGCGATCTAGTTTGGACCGCTCCAGAGGAGCAGAGCCGGAAACCCGAGCCCTGGTTCGGAAGCCCCCAGCTGCTCACTTTGGAACTCGCTGAAGGAGGTGGAGGGAAGCAGCGGGGTCGGATGCAATCGTCCTGGCAGGGCCCCGCCCGAAGAATAGCCTGCTCGGTCCTCCTCCTTTGGAAAACAGAAGAGTGTGTCCTTAATCCTGTTAGTGGGAGAACGCTGGAGAATGGCATCCAGATGAGAATCCCAGAGTCTTGTATTCCTGGCCGAGCGGGTCCCTGGGGAGTGAAGGGGGAGGATTAGGGGGGGGGGGCTTTGAAGAGGAAGCCCCAGGGAGTATCAGTGGCCATTTGGCTGTCTCTGCCCTTTAAGCCAGGCCCCGGGGCTGTCCACCCCGGCAGCTGTTACTCCGCCGTCTAACAGGAGTGAGAGCCAGAAGAGACCTCAGGCCCAGAGGTGACTAGTAGACCTGCGTTCAGACGTCCTCCCAGGCGGGGCTCTGGACGGGAACTCAGAAGACAGAGTCTGCCTCCTCTGCTTTTCAAAACTAAGACGGAATCTTATGGACACAACCTAGTTTGAATCCCAGACCCCAACTATAAAGAGATGGGAAGGGTAGTAGGGTAGTGTTTCACTCAATGCTCTGGAAGGACAGGAGGCCTCGCAGAGGGAGTGGGGTGCCTCAAACACACTGCCCAACTTATGAGGGAAGGCGGGGGGCGGGGGTGAGGGAGTAAGAGATCAACCAAAGGACGTGTGTGCATGCATATGAGCGTGACCAATGGACACAGACAGTTGGAAGGTGAGGGGGAGGACATGTGCTGGGGGGTGGGGACTCCAGGGAGAGGTCAATGGGGAAAAAGGAGACTTATGTAATACTTTAAACAATAAAGAATTTAAATTAAAGGGGAAAAAAGAGTGGGATGGAGAAAGAGTGAGCCAGTCCACTCGGTCCACCTCAGGTAGCAAGGTTTAAAAAAAAATCCAGAGATGTCACAGAAAAATCCAGTTTTTCAGCGTTTCTTGAACACTTGCCTTGATAGCAGTGGGCCTTCACTCTCTTCTCACCAGTCTGCTGATGCTGGTGCTGTGCTTAGACAGGCGTTCGACCTCGTTTCCCACCAGCCTCACTTTCTCGACTCCTGAACACAGTGGAGTTTGCAACCCCCACTTCAAAGACTGGACACCAACTCTGGAGATTGGTTGGTTTGATCTCTGACCCTACAGATAAGAATAGTGAGGCCACCCCAACCAGTTTGGTTCAGTGGATAGAGCGTCGGTCTGTGGACTGAAGGGTCCCAGGTTAGATTTTGGTCAAGGGTATATACCTTGGTTGTGGATACAACCCCAGTAGATGTGCAGGAGGCAGCTGATCGATGTTTTTAACTCTCTATCCCTCTAATTTCCTCTCTGTAAAAAAAAAAATCAATAAAATATATATTTTTAAAAATGAGGCCCCTGACAAGCTGGTGTGGCTTAGTGTTGAGTGTCAACCCGTGAACCAGGAGGTCACGGTTCAATTTCCCATCAGGGCACATGCCCAGGGTTGTGGCCTTGATCGCCAGTAGGGGGCTTGCAGTAAGCAGCTGATCAGTGATTCTCTCTCATCTTTGATGCTTCTCCCTCTCTCTCTCTTCCTCTCTCTGAAATCAATTTTAAAAAACATATTAAACAAAAAAAGGGAGGCCCAGGCAAAGGGACCTGCTCTGGGTCCCACAGCTCACAAGCGGCCCAGGGGAGCGTGGCGCTCATTGTCCTCCATCCCGGGTGCCTCCTGTCTCACCCTGTGGGGCCGCCTGCTCTCGATGGCCCATGTGGAGGAGCCGAGAGTGGAACAGAGCGGCTCTCCTTCCCTCGCCAAGCGCGGCAGGACTCACCTTTGGGATGGCCACACATTAGCCACTTGGTAGTCCTGAGTTTTCAAACAACAGCTAAATGATGTTCCCCATTCTCTGTTTTAAAAGGCAGGGAAGAGCGTAACACAGTCTCTGCAAAAACGATTAACATTTAATAAAAAGTTTTAATGCTACCGGGAAAATTAGGCTCTCCAGAACGATTCGCTCCCCGAGGGTGTCAGACGGCCAGGGTTTGACTAAAATTGCTCATCTCCAGAGCGTGCCTTTAACTTACCCAAAGCATGTTCACGCGTAGTAACGCATCGCAGCCTTTTTAATTTTTTCCCTTTTATTTGAGTGTTTAAATCACGCAATTCTCCTTCAAATGGAACCTCCCTGAAAACCCAGTTTATAAAAGAGATCAAAGCAGAGCGTTTTGGATGCGGCTGGGCTGGGGATTAGGATCCTCCTAGACATGCACACCCTCTCCTCCCTGCCACCAACCGCCCCCACCCCCTCCCTGGGCTCCTGAGCGCCTCCCCTCTCCTCAGTCACAATCACAGGGACCCTGGGCCACAGGCCTCTTACTGGACCTTTAATCTGCACTCTCCGAGTGGAGGCCTGGGAAGCTGCATGCGAACAGGCCCCCACCGGTGATTTTGCTGCTCCCTGTAGCTCGAGGAACTCCATCCTGGGTTCTAGGAGACAGTTTGTAAACTCGCTCAATTCTCCTTGCGTTAGTCCTGTGGCAGGCGGAGCAGGCATCGCCCTGATTTCAGAGTTGGCACCAGTGACACTAGACCTGCCCAGGGTTGGACCCGGAGCCCCACGTGCTTTCACAGACCATCAGCCCACGTGTGCGGACAGAGCTGGGCCAGCTGCTGGGGCCATGGGAACCCAGGTCCCCAGTGGTCTCCACGGCCCCCCTGTCCTCCTCGGAAGGGAAGATGTGCCACACGATGGCTCTGGGCTTGAAATCTGTCCATTCCATTACCGGGCAGGAGCCCCCGGGTGCAGGGTTGGAAAGGCTGTATGTGAATGGCCCCGCAGAGGGGACGGGACTGCTGTCACCCTCACTCTCCTAGGGCGGCCTCCTGCAGAGAGGGGCTCACTGGGCACCTCAGAGGGTCAGGGCCTGGGCGCCCCAGCAGCATAAAGACCCCTCGGGACGCCCAGGGTCCTACATCCCTGCTGACCGTTCCTGCCTCTCCACAGAGCATGCTGTTAGGACAAAGTGCACCTCCTTGGACCAAAGGGGGATTAGTCCTCCCGGGTTTGGACCTCTGCACCCCCTGCCCCCCTCCCCGCCCCCCCCTCTCCCCTCTTCCCCGCCTCTGCCTTCCCCCCCCCCCCCGCCCCCTCGGAGGTCTTTGTTTTGCAGATGGCTCCCGCTCACCTTCTGGGCGGAGCCTCTGCCCGGCATTGAAATGGATTCTCCGAGGGTAGGAAGGGGGTCTGGGGATCCCCCGATGTGTGTCTGCGGGGCCGCGGGCGGCAGAGTCAATGGGGCCCAGGCTTCACGCCGCCTCTTCCCTCCCCTAATCCCCTCTAAGAAGGTGGCCCGGAGAGCGGCGGCGAGCCCCCAGCCCCTGCCCCACCCTCCGTAACGGGGCGCAGCGGCCCGGGCTCCCCCGCCCATCACGCACTCCTAGCAGCCGCACCCCCGCTGGCTCAGGGCCGTGCAGAAGCCTTTCCGGCCGGTGAACCGGGGCCCCCGCGTGGGAGCCTTCCCAGGTAGTAAGGCTGTGAGCCCGAGGATGGGGTCTGCATCCAAGACCTGCCCGGAGAGTCTCTAAAATAGCGGTGTTCAGAGTGTGCCGTTTACTCGCCCCCCCCCCCCCCCCACACACGCGCACACACACACACACACACACACACACACACACACACCATTTGAGACAGCATTTGGGCCTTTGGGAACCGGAAATAAAAGCGACCTGCTGGGCAAGGGAGATGGATTGTGAGGTGGAGAGGCCTGACAGGAAGGAGGACAGGAATGGGGGAGCTGGCTGAGCACCCCCTGTCACCGGGCTGGGGCAGGGTGTACCTGTAGTGGGAAGCTCATGAGGTGCGTCCTCGCTCTGTATCTGGAAGAGTGTCACTGGTCTCGCCTCCATCATCTCTCCAGACCCCCACGGCCTCGTGTACCCACTACTGCCCTCATCAAGTCCCCTACCTGCCCCTTCTCTTTGCACACGCTGTCACCCCCACCTTCTTTCCTTAACAACTCAACCCACCCACTGAGCTGAGCCTCTGGGCGCTGGGCTAACCCATCAAAGAGGGGAGGCCCTCTCTTCCCCCTGCTCCTTGCCTGGTACCCTTCCAAGTTACAGCCTATTTGCATTGTTTTGGAATGCCTAGATTGAATTATTGTCTTGCTATTTTGGTATTTCCAGTGTCTACTACAGAACTTAGCACATAGTAGGAGCTTTAAAAATGTTTGCTAGATTGACCGATGAATGGAAACAAGCATTTCACAAACACTGACTGAGCATCCCTGCGCCTGTGCCAAGTGCAGGGAGTGAATTCAGAAGCCATAGGATATGCAAGGACCTGCTGCCAAGGACACCCCTGAGCACAGAAATAAACACAGCGATGTGAACTGGGGCGGGTGCTATGAAGACAAACGGTGGAAGGGGATTAATAAGAGTCAAGAATGGGGAGGTTTTGGGAGACATTGGGAGCACCTGAAGGATCAGGTGTAGGAGGTAGGGAAGGAGGCTGAGAACAAGAGCCGGACCCCCTGAAGGAACAAAAAGAGGACAGATGCAGCATGAGCAGGAGGGAGGGGCAGGGAAGGGCCAGACCCGGAAGGGGCCAGGTGATCAGGGACTTTTAGGAGGAGTTTGTGATTGACACCTGTTGTCCCAACATAGTTACTAATAGCACCCCCTTCACCCTCAGGAGTATACCAGTTTGGACAATAAATGATAAGGTCACTCTGCTCATAGGCCATGTGAAGAGGTTTAGGTATATCCTGAGCTTAATGGAAAGCTAATGAGTTTTAAGCAGGAAAATAACATTCACTGAATGAATGAATGAATGATGAATGAATGAATGAAAAGTGAAGATTGGAAACATTTTCACAAAGCAAACAGAAGATAAAATAAAATATCTGGGGAGAAGGAGAGCAGGTTCATGGCTGAGAAACACTAGACCCACAAGGAAAGATCCCGAAGTCTTGATGATGTGTTGAGTGGTATGTTGGAGGTGATGTTGCCAGATGCCGTCTAAAAATCTAGAAAAGAATGGAACAAGGCATTCTAAAACTGAACAGGAAGTGGGACAATTGAGCCTCACTTTTTATTTGTCTTTGGGCTTCGAATCAACCTCACTCATTGAATATCTGCTCTGGGCTAGTTACTGTGGGAAGAGAAGCAAGTTCAAACGCAGAACCTGGTGAAATAAGTATATAAATGGGAAGAAATAATGTGTATAGATTATTATATATATTATTACATAATATAACATCATATATTATCATTATTGTAAAAGTGCAGATTATTATATATTAGGTACATAATATTGTACATGACATTATGCATACAATATAAATGAAAATCTCTCTCTATATAAAAGCCTAAGTGACTGTCTGACCATCCAACCAGTAGCAATGACATACACTGACCACCAGGGGGCAGATGCTTAATGTAGGAGCTGCTTAGCTGCAGTGAAATTGACAGCTGCAGTTTTCTGATGATGCAGCCGGAACCAGAGATGAGGGAGCCCGATTCCAGGGTGTGTCACCTGAGAACCACCCTCTTGCAATCCAGGACCCTTCAGGGGATGTCAGAGAGCAGGTTTCAACCTGGCCCCTGCAGGCCAGGCCGAGGGACCCGCACAGGTGCATGAAACCGGGCCTCTAGCAATTATATAAATGTGTGAGGAAGTGGAATAGAAATAAGAGGGCTGAAGGAGAGAAGGGAAGCTCAGTACCACCCTGATGACTGGTGTAGACACTGTGTGCAGGAGGAGTAGAGCGAAGGCGGGGAGGGCGGGAGAGTGATTTTGAGGAGTTGAGATAAAGATTAATCTTGAAGGAAGGTTGAGTGGGGAGGAGGGTGGGAGGATTCCAGAGGAGAGCTGTGCTGTTCCCCGGCTGCAAAAATATGATGGTTTTGTTCTACATTTATTGTTTTAAGTGCTTTACAAATATTCATATGTGTATTTAATCCTCACAACAGTTGTACTATGCTGGCAACTCTAATTCCCAGTTTACAGGTGAGGAAATTTAAGCACAGAGAGATTATCTATCCAAGCCACACAGCCAGCCAAAGTCAAAACTAGAATTCAAAGCCAGGCACTGGCCTCAGAGACCGTGTTCTCAGGGACTGCATCTCCTGCTCTGCCGTGTTCCGCAACCACGGAGTGGCCGTGTGACCTGGGCCAGACAGCCACGGGAAGGGGACAGGCGGAACCTAAGAACAAGGGCTTTAGAGCCCAGCAGCCCGAGTGTGGATTCCCATGGGCAGTGAGACATTTCTGCCTGCCGAGCGGCAGTGTGCTTCTGTGGAAATAGGGTAATAATGACACCTCAGACATGGAAATACCGTGAAATTAACTAAGTCGTGTCTGCAAAGTGATGTTCCTTAAACCACGGCTGGAAAGACGGGGGAGCTACTTGACATGAGGAGAGCTGAGCACGGAGGATTTTAGAGGGCGGGCTCTGCAGGGCTAAGAAGGCTGGGCAAGATGGGGAGGGGAAGAGGGTTTTGCAGGCTTGCCTCCCAAACAGCGTTTGTCTCTGTTGCCCCATTACATTCCCCTCACCTCCCTTGCAGGATCCTCACTCTACTATGTTCTTTCTCCCCCATTCCCAACAGTTCCCTGGCCGTGAACTGCTGCTCTCTGTACTTACCTTCAGCTTTTTACTCCATAATCCAATTGTGTTAAATGTCATATTCAAAAAAAAAAGGGGGGGGGGCTTGTCCAATATATGGGTTTCATTTGTATGTGCTGATTGGGAGGGGAGCGGGGGAGGTGGTTAGTGTTTGACTGTCATTAAGAAAAAGCTTCCTTTCCAAGGGAGAAGCAGGGGGTGCCCGCACAGTGCCAAGAGCCTTAGGAAAGGGCATCGGGGTTGCAGTGTCCAGGCCTCCTCCTTCCTCCTTTCCCCCAACTATCCACCACCCCCAGTCGCCTCCTTCAGAATCTAGAGGGCATCAGGCAGTGTGGAATTTCAGAATTTTCGAGAGGTGCAAGAGTTCATGGAGGAGCCCGCCAGGTTAAGTGACTTGCACCTTAGTAGCAGCCGCAGGATCTGAACCCCGTGTCGCCTGACCCAGAACCTAGACTCATTATTGCTGCTCAGCTAAACTCTGATAGAGACGATATTTTTAAAAATATATATATATTTTATTGATTTTTTTTTACAGAGAGGAACAGAGAAGGATAGAGAGTTAGAAACATCGATGAGAGAAAATCATCCATCAGCTGTCTCTTGCACATCCCCTACTGGGGATGTGTTTGCAACCAAAGTACATGCCCTTGACCGGAATCGAACCCGGGACCTTTCAGTCCGCAGGCTGATGCTCTACCACTGAGCCAAACCGGTTTCGGCGAGAGACGATATTTTATTAGAGGTTCAACTACTCTCAGTTTTTTAGAATGACAACATTTTCTTTTACGCTAATCAAGATGCTTTTTGTTGCTGCTGGTGGCAGCCCCTCTGTATGAGGCCTGGAGAAGCCAATCTTGAAAGCCTGTTTGCATGGAAAACCCTGATGCTTTGAAGATAGACAGGCATGGGTTTAAATCCTCACACTCCAGTTTTATAGCCTCTGGCAAGCCACTCAGCCCCGCTGCCCCTCAGTCTTTTTATCTATACAATGGGCACAATAACACCCACCTTGCTGGAGCATAGGCAGGATTTTGAGAGACAGAGCACATGGAATGTGGTAAGATCCCCATCAATAGCAGCTCTTGCTAATATCAACAGGATCTCGATTATTTCTGCAAAAAACTCACCCGTGAACCCCTCCTCTCTGCTTGAAGTGGCAAGTTTGCTTCCACGTTTGTTGTCACTATCTGTGAGGCAGGCGGCAGAGGAGGCCACCCACCCCAGCTTCTCCGTTCCAGCATTCTCTCTCCTCCAGAGCACGACCGGCTGCTAGAGCCAGAGGCGGGCCAGACCATCACCCTCCACATTTGTCATCAGACGTGATGGATAGTATTCCCAAGTTAATGCCATAAATGCTGTTTGGAAATTACAAGTCCATGCTGCCGGTGGTCCAGCCAAAAAAAGAAATTAATTTATAATCATGAATATAAATTTCATAGATAGTATTATTGTCATTCAGGGTTTGAGTTATGGTACATATGGGGAGTGGCTCGTGGAACAGAAAACCATGTCGCTATAACTCAGTGTAATTCCAATGACAATAGTTGTATCTATCGCTTTGTTATAAATCAATCGATATCCCGCATTCAGAGAACACACCTCACCTCCCCAGCCGCACCGCGGGGAGTGGCAGGGACCTTTGTTTAATATTGGCCGCCGTGCTGACTCATGGTGATGGGAAGGCAGAGGAGAGATGCTTAGGAAATTCTCACAAGAAACTTTTCAAATACCTTATTCCACTGGACTACCCGACCTGATCTATGAGCATTAAAGAAAGTGAAGGACACACCAAAGTCTTCAGAGATATGTCTTTTGCTTGCATTTTCTCTCAAACGACTACATTCTCCGAACTGGGAGTTATTTTCTAATTGCAGGCAGGACTCTGATAGAAATAGCACCAATCCCAGCAGAGCCGGCGTGCCTTTGCAGGCCTCTCTAAATGCCACGAAATCAGGCAGTATATCTTTCTTGTTAATCTCTATTGGTTCCCTCCCAAAGGCAATTGACCCCGGGGAAAGGTAAAACAGGAAGAATCTGAGTGCCACCGAGCTAGCGCATAACTGGCTTTGAAAGTGCACTGCTGGGGAGAATAGCGAAATATCACAGGGAGCAGTAGCTTGAGGAGACAAGAAGATGGTTTGAAGTCGGTGGAAAGTAATTTTGCCAAGTGCGGAGTTATCCACTTAACCTATTGTTCAACATAATGAAAAGGCAGGGCTATTCCGAAGTGTGTTACAGTATGTAGTTTGTCAATTACCCAATCAGGGGGCATTGCTCATTCAGCCAGGCTGAGGGCATTACCCATACTATTTTATTACTATTAAGCCTCAACTTGGCATATTTTTATATAGACTATAGGGTGTTTAATAGCCATGCAAAAGTAGGACTGTCTGCATCCTTTCTGGCCGAAGTCCATTGTCAGTGGGCTCCATTAGTTTTTGACCCTGCAATTAGGGTGTTACAATATGCAGTATTTTGACTTATATACACATTGATGGAAATGTAGGAGGTGTAAGAATTGTGATGGTCCCTCAATTAAAAAAATAAAAAAGGTATAAACAGGTGCATAGGGTATGAGGAAAGCCAGGATAATTGCCTATCAAAAACCTACATGCACCTCACAGTCTGGAAAAAAAAAATCTTCATTTACAGCCTTCTGTATACACCCTGAAATAGTCTCCACCTTCAAGGCTAGATTTGAGAGTGGGTTTGAAAAGCCTTTTCAGAAAAGCTGTGTTAAATCATGATCGCATAAAAGCAACTTAAAATTATCTTTATTTTAGAACAATTCAAAATTTTGTTTTTAACATAGGAAGTTCTTAGTAAGTTTGGCCAACCATCTCCTTTACAAATATCATTCCAGAATATACTTAGAGTACAGCTGATGTTAATTACTGGGAGTCCTACGCACTGCTGTGTATTTAGCAGTACATGTATTCTGACTTATTCTCTTTTGAAGAAGACACTACACAACATTTCCATAATAAAGCATTTTTTCTTCCCGTGTGTTCTGTGGTAGGCTGCTCAGTGGTGTCAAGTATTTTTTGACTTTGATAAAAATGTACTGAGGGTCAAGATCATCTCTTAATAGTTCACACTTCTATTTAATAACCTGCCTCAATGTCAGAAGACTCCCCCCTCCCCGTCCTATTGCACTTCCAGGAAGTATTATGCACCACCCTCCCGTCTCCGGGTGCTCATCAGCCGAGTCCATGTTATTCCATATTCGGTCCATTCCAGAGAAGGGCTAAAGGAGACAGAGGGTACAGATCTTGTTAGGTGCAGCCCCTGACACTATCACTATCAATTGTCTTTTGCTGAGACTGATCATCACCTCAATTATCTAGTGTCCAGCCTACCTGATAGGTTTTTGCAAACTATAACTATTCTGTCGATGAGCATGGAATAATGACAGCCAGGGGCAAATGGACGGAATACAAAAGAGATAAACCCAGAAGTAAAATATGTAAGTCTACCTCTGCTCATAGACATACAATATGCTTTTTGGTACCAAGCAATTTAACATAATATATAAGCAGTGGCCTCTTTGCAGGCTTATTGAGATTATGCTCATCTGCTAAGTAAATTAGATAGAGCTGTTGGCTTAAATATTTTTCCAATTTTATCATCTCACTGGGAATACACTAAGTATTTAAAAATATTGCAGTATGCCAAATGAACGTAAATATATAGAATTTTTCTTCAAATCATTGCATGTGTAATTTATAGTAAAAATAATTTTAGGCTTAAATAGGGATCCTTTATTTAAGGGAAGATATATTTTTCTAAATGATTCCAATTGAAATTCAATTTCAAATTGAAATCATGAATCAAGGAGAAAAGGAAAATACACTGGGAAAGTATGCCAAGGCATCACAGCATACATATTTTCAGCCGTACACAGCTTCACACAACATGAGAAAATAGATTTTAGTGCAATATTAATTGAGGTTTTGCCAGTGCGTGGTTCAGGAGGATAATTTGAAAAGAATACATTACCAATATATTTATAGCATTTAAATAAATTAAAATTACACTTCACACATCAATAATGCAGCTGTTAAATAATATTTTTATTCTATGTAAAGCCCATCCATTCATCTCGGCTGTATAATAAATGACCATAATTATGGAGCTTCATTGGGAGGAAGGTCATTGGTAACCCTGTAATTCCTCATTGGGGTAAGAGAGGAAACAGAACTGTTTGTGATGAATGTATTCAACCTTTTGCATACTTTGGTACTTTGGACCATGCATTAAAATGCAGTCAGAAATTAAGTTCTTCACTTCCACAGCATTTTTAATCTGCTGGGTTGATGTTTTCTTTCTTACTTTTTTCCTTTTTTTTTTTTTGTAAATCAAGTCTTTCTTGGAGTGCTTCGTTGGCAATTTCTTTTTCCTTTGGCCACAGTGGTGTGTGTGTGTGTGTGTGTGTGTGTGTGTACACACAAATCTATACCAAAGAGCATGCCTGCCAAATTCAGGCTGCCCTATGTCACATACATTCAGGTTGGAAATCTTTTCTGTAGAAATAATTTCCTTAATTTTCAACGCTTCATTTTACTTGTAAGGGGAAACACACTCTTCGCACTCCCCTCACACGGCGGCATTCTAAACGTGAACGAAAGTTCTCAACCTCATTTCCAGACGAGCTCGTCCCTGGGCAGGTCTCTATTGTCAGGTCACCAGGGAAGGCATTTAGTCAATTTTTTTCCCCTTGAAGAATCTTTAGCTGTAACCCCGAAGATCTTTAGTCTGAACCTGGTTTCCATTCTCCCTTAATGCCAGGATGAGCCCTGTTTTTTCCTAGAGGAACTAAAGATACATAGAAGTGAATGGGAATGTGAAAAGTAATGGACCAGTGACAAATAAATTACAGAGAACGTAACAAATTAAGACATTAACAAAGATAGCCGTGGTTTGAATTATCTGTAGCCCCTGCTTCCTTTGAACCCGAGGGGCCAGTGCATTTCCTGTCCTTCCCACGGGGGGCCGGCGAGGCGTGGGCTTTGCATATGGAAATAAGAACAAATGACTGCTAATTCCTAATGAGAAAAATTTCAAAGCGAGCAGGATTCCCTGTGTGTGCCATAAGGTCTTGTAATTGAAAGGTCTTTGGAAAAAAAGGGTTCCAAGCACAGGGAATTCATTTTAATGAAGCTTGGATTTAGTCCCATTATTCTAATAAAGTGTAATCAATTGGTGCCGACAATCTGAAGGTCTAGTTCAGCCTCCGATTAGATCTTGGTTGTTTTTAAGGCGAGGGACGTGAGGAGGGGAACCTCGAGTTATAGCAGGCTTTTGGGTCAGTGGCCCACACTTCCTGAAGCGAGCTGGAAGTTTTGAAGGAGGGCAATTTGGAAGCTTGTCTTAGTATAAATCCAAAGCGAGGCTCTGGCTGTCTGGGGGGACTGGCGGTCGGCATTCCCCAAGACATGCTTACAGCCGATTCTGCTCTTAATCCAATTTACTCAGCCGAATAAGTCCCACTGCTTCAGCTTGCCAACAAATTAAAATCCAGCTTCATAAAAACACCTTGAATTTGGAAGGTATTGGCTGGCCCACTAGACTTGAAACTTCATTTATTCTGGCTAACTTCTCAATTATCTTCCCAGCAGTGGAGATGTGTAAAAGTGCAAAAATCAATAGGGTTCTATTCCCATTCTATTGGAAAGGGAAAAATTAATGAGATAGGACACTCTCTTAATCAGAAATAAATGTTTTAATTCAGATAATGACATAGTTTTCCCTCGCTGAAGGATGACAAATGCTGGGCTGCGCCCCCAGCAGCAGCAGTTTCAATTTTATTGTAAATATAAAAGGTATTGATCGGCGAGATGTACAAACCACATTGCTTACAAAAGCCATTCAGGGGGACTGGGAAAACTATTAAGCACTGGGTCAGAAATCAATAAACAACACTGAAATGTAGCAGAGGTCGCCCTAGGCTTTGTGGCATCTTTGAAAGCCAAGTGGCAGGAATAGTGACAGAAATGTCTCTTGTGGAGCAATGTTGGGGATGAAGAGGGTCAGATGTTTAATCTCTTCTGTGGTTTGACAGGTCCTGGGAACAGAGCGAGCGCAGTCTTTCATGGCTGCCTTTGATTTAAATACATGCTGATTCATCCCCTTGCTGA
This sequence comes from Vespertilio murinus, assembly GCA_963924515.1. Classification (NCBI taxonomy): domain Eukaryota; kingdom Metazoa; phylum Chordata; class Mammalia; order Chiroptera; family Vespertilionidae; genus Vespertilio; species Vespertilio murinus. The sequence goes on from OZ004706.1 coordinate 42,656,738, forward strand.
CAACTGTATTTATTGGCTTAGGGGGGCCCCACATGCATTGGCAGGGAAGAGGTCACGGCATATTTTGAAGGTAGAAGGGGTTGTGTTTATGCAAATGACCACACCTCCATTCACCCTTGCTCTTCTCGGGAAACACACACACACACACACACACACACACACACACACACACCCCAACATTTCTTTTAAACACACCGACAGATGGGAGTACAGTCTACCAGACAGAACCTCACATTAGAGCAATTACAGGGCACATGATTGAACATGAAACATTTTTTTTGTTAACAGCTGACTTAATGTAATATTTCTTTTGGGGGGTTTTTAATTTTAATACTTGCTTTAAATTCAAATGTATTTTAGGTTTCCTTTTCTGATTCATGGGTTAATATATTCATAACAGTTTTCAGAACACCTTCTTTTTCTACATGTTATTTGGGGGGGGGGCAAAGAGATTATGATTTATCATCAGCTTCCTCCCAATTTGCCCCTCGTGCTTCTCCTCAGGCAGTTTGGAAGCTAGAAGATAACCCAAATTACAGATCGTCCTTACATTTTGAACAGAACTGGGTTGAATCTTTAAATAACATCAAGATAACCATGGGACTAAACACACAATTGATTACTGAAAATGCTAGCCAAGGAAGGGGGAAACAATACATAAGGGAAGAGATTCCATGCATGTAGGTGGAATCCAATTTTTCTAATAAGGCATTCATTTGAAAGATTTAAAGCTGAGTCTTAAAACTTTTCACCACATCATCTCAGAAGCAGAGACAAAGCCTTCCTTTCCCCCCAAACACCGGCGCTATGCCTTGTGTAACTAGAGACTCTGCTCCCGTCTTGACACAAGTATGATTATGAGATTGTCGAGGGTCAGGCTGCCCATCAGTAGGTGAAGCGTTCAGCTGCTGAGGATTTGAGTTTCATCTCACCTCAGATATTATGTCAGTTCCATGTCATTTTCATCCCCGAGAATGATTTGAGAGTGCTCCTTGTCCCCTGTTATTGCGGTCACTTGACCTCAGATGTAACTTCTGTCGAATACCATCATTTTAACAAAGTCAAGGAGTTGCGCATCCCTAGCAGAGGTTGACCTTTCCAGCCTGCCGCTCCCCTATTGGTTCCGATGGCAGCTTTTCCTGCCCCCTCCATTCCCAACAAATGAATGTTAAGGCCTCGATGAATTGGTTCACACTGGAAGTTATAGTTTTTCATTGCCATGAGCATTTTTAAAATGGGATCCCCCGCCCCTCTTTGTATTTGGCCTATAGTACTGATATTTTTCTTTTTTTGCATTTGGGTGCTCAAACATAGAAAACTACTTTCTGCTTAAAAACAATATTCTGGCCTCCAAATCGCAATTCTACACTGGTCACCTAAAACAGCAATGACACGCCTTGGGTTCTTATCTGGGATATATGTTCCTTATCTCCTCAAAATTCCTTATCTCCCTATACCTTGTCTCATGTCCTTTTAGAAATTTTGAGTTATTTTTAAATTTACAGAAAGAAAAAAAATAATCAGGTCATCATGATTTTTAAAAGCTGTCAAACTAGGATAGTTTGAGCTGGTCCTAATGAGCTCATGGACTCACAGTAAAAGGGAGTTCCATTCTTACCCCTATTTAAAAAAATATTATATATATATTTAAATATATTAAATATATTAAATATATTTTATTGATTTTTACAGCGAGGAGGAGAGAGGGATAGAGAGTTAGAAACATCAAGAGAGAATCATCGATCAGCTGCCTCTTGCACACCCCCTACTGGGGATGTGCCTGCAACCAAGGTTGCCCTTGACTAGAATTGAACCTGGGACCTTTCAGTCCGCAGGCCGATACTCTATCCACTGAGCCAAACCGGTTTCAGCAAAATTATTATATTTTTAAAATATATTTTTATTCATCTCAAAGAGGCGGGGAGAGGGAGAGAGAGTTAGAGACATCAATAATGAGAGAGAACCATTAATTGGTTGCCTCCTGCATACCCCTCAATGGGATTGAGCCTGCAACCTGGGCATGTGTCCTGACTGGGAATCGAACTGTGGCCTCCTTGTTCATAGGTGGACATTCAACCATTGAGCCGACAAGGCCATATACCCTGTTTAATAGAAGAAGTTGCTGGCTTGAGAGGGTTTAGGAAACATATCCCAGTTTACACAGCACATATGGGAAACAGAACAGAGACCAGAACCTTTGCTTTCCAAGTTATGTCCCCTGTGCTCACAACTGTGGCCACACTCAACACCAATCCTGAACTTAAGGGCCTCTCACTCTCACCATAATGGGACATGTATTATAAGTACAGGACCTGGTACAGTGTGGGACACCTGGAACAAGGGCTGGCAAACTTTGTGAAGGGCTGCATGTGGTTGCTGTCGTGTAGTCTTTTCTGTGTGTATGTGGTGTGTGTGTGTACACAATCTATTAAGTAGGTAAAACCCATTCTTACCTTTCAGGCTGTACAAAACAGTCTGCAGGTGGGTATAACTCATGGGCCATTGTTTTTTGACTGAATCCTGACCTAGAAGGTGCCTATTATATGTTAGTTGGTTCTAAGATGAATGTAGGCATAACTCTCCACTTTAGGATCAAATTCGTGAACGTGCTTCCCACAGCATAATGCTTTATCAATGTTAGTAGTTATTGCCTCCTGGGAGCTAACCCAATTATAGGGTGAAAGAATGAGCTAATGAACCACTGGCCCCATATCTGAAATACACACTCATCTGAACAACAGTGTTGCCTAAAACCAGAGCTTCTCATTTTCGTAATGAATCACCTGGAATTAGTGCTAGTAGGCCATTTTGGCAAACAAAAATGGTACATGTTATTGTCTAACTAATGTCATGTCTTTCCAGCCCACCCAAACAGGTTTATATGTGAATCTCTGGTTGAGAAGAATCAGGGACTATTATTGATAGTCTTCCCATCCAGAGAAGTGGTATGAAGAAGCCAATGACATTTCCCTAGGCCATGGGGTCAGCTAAGATTGGGACCTGGGGACCTTGTCACTTGCTCTCCTTCTACACCACAAAAGTAGACTAGTGCCCAGAGGGGCCACTCCTGCATCCTTCTACCCCCATCCCTGTGACCCTCCTAGCTCCAGCATCAACATCTAGCTATTAGTAGTAGGTAGGTACAGTGAGCCTGAATGTTGGGCTGTGGAGACAGGAATCCGGGCATGGAATGGAATTGTTGACATGTCGGAAATCGTGGCAGATTCTGAGCACAGGGCATCCGCACATAGAAGGCCTACAGTCAGTTTAATGATTTGGAGGTGCACCCAGACTCGTTCCAGGAGCTGACTGAGCCTGTTCTCACTCCCTCAATCAGATGGTTTCAATGGACTCCTCAAGTGACAGGTGCATCCTCAGAGTCCAATTCCCCAAGATTTGGGGAAGATTTTTCTAGACTCTAGCATTTGGCAGAACTAGAAAACTATTTAAAGGGCCATCTTTCAATTACTATCTGTTAGGCACCTACTAGGTGCTAGGAACTCTTCAATGCAAGGTGTGTTATACAAATTCTCCAACACAAGTGAGCGTTAGCACAAGTGACAAAAATTCTTGTTGGGGTTTCCATCCTAGCAGAAGGACCCAGACAATGAACAAGTAAACAAAACAACCACGTAGTGGGTTAGGTGATGATTAGCTCTCTAGAGATAAATTGAGCATGAAAAGGAGCAAAGAGTGTGTCTGAGGAAGCTTCTGTAACCAAGTGACACTTGAGCAAAACTGTGAGGGAGGAGGGGAAGGAGGTCACACAGGTGTGTTCAAGGGAGCAGCACAGTGCCGGGTGGGCCTGTGCCAGGGGTGTGGGGCATGGCAAGGAGGTTGGTGTGTCTGGAGCACAAAGAGCGAGGGAGACATTGGAGGGGTCTCAGAGGTCAAATCATGCAGCTGGTTTGCTCACCCTCCTCCATGCTGTCTGATCTGACCCCTCCCCTCTTCAGGTGAATTTGCATTAATATGCACCTGCTCTGTCCAGTTGGATACTCAGTTTTCAGCTACCTGAACCTTTCCGTGGAGGTTTTGTGGGTCTCAAAGTCCCCTCTCCTCAGCGAGGCTGTGAGCTCTCCAAGGGCAGGGGCGACGTACTAACTAGGCTTTTCCTCACACTTTCCAAGAACAAATTGTGTGGCTTCCCATAAATGCTGCCGATTGATTTGATAATGAGATTGTGTGTATGTCGGGGGAAAGAGAGTTGAGGATAATACTCTTTGGAACCAAGAAAAGAAAAACATTTTAACTTTTAAAAATTTGTGTTTAATTTTAGTTATTTTATTTTTCCATCACCATTTACCCTCTCTAGGCCCTCTTTCACCTCCCCCCTGCAATCACCACACTGTTGTCCATGCCCATGAGTTCTTTCTTTTTCTTTTTTGCTCAATCCATACACTGCCCATCCCCCCCCCCCCACACACACACATACACCCTTTCCCCCCAGAGCGGACTGCCTGCTCTCTATGAGTCTGTCTATATTTTGCTTGGTAGTTCTGTTTGTCCATTAAATACCATATAGGAGTAAATACATTAACTTTCAAATTACCTTCCACTTCCTCAGGAGTGCTGGTCCCACATGTCTGACCCTTGCTGCCATGTAGAGAGCCTGGCCCGAGACAGTGTTCGCCCCTCTAGGGAGGCGGGTGGTAGAGAGAAAGAACACTGGCTTTGGATTCAGAAACCTGGGCTCGGATCCCAGCTCCCTAAACATCTAAGTGGTCTGTCTTGGAAAAGTTGCTAAACTTCCCTCAGCTTCTGATTCCTAATTCTGTAAAATGGGCATGGTCCTTACCTCTAAATGGACATTGCAAGAATCTATTTATTTATTTATTTATTTACTTATTTACTTATTAAAATATATTTATTGGTTTTTTACAGAGAGGAAGGGAGAGAGATAGAGTTAGAAACATCAGTGAGAGAGAATCATGGACCAGCTGCCACCTGCATACCCCTCACTGGGGATGCACCCACAACCAAGGCACATGCCCCTGACCGGAATCAAACCCAGGACCTTTCAATTCGCAGGCCGACACTCTATCCACTGAGCCAAACCCGACTCGGCACGTTGCAAGAATTTAAAAGGTCACGTGTATAAGACAGGGTCTGGCCCACTGTAGTCATTTAACAAATCATAGGATTGCTATTGCAACGATGAAAAAAACAAAAAACACCATAGCAAAGTTCTAAAAATTACGTTGGATATTATTTTTGTTCCTTGACACTTTATCCTCCTAGGACAATAAATCAGGAGTTAGTATTCGCCTTCTAGAAATTTCTTTAAATGGATTTCTGGGAGCCAATTGGGAGGGGTAAGGTGAAGTACTAGTGTTTGAAGCGGAGGATTTGCATGGTGAAGCACAGTTGAAAACTGGATGGACGTGGACTACCACTTGCAGATGTTAAGGTCAGGGGCAAGGGTCATGACTGCATGGTGAACGGCTTGAGGTCCCTGCTAGGAGACGGGATCCTTCCTAACCAGTAGGCCGAGGGAGGTCTTGAAGGAGTGTGGTAGTTACCTGCCTTTATGACTTCCCCACCAACTTCTCTTCCTTGTTTTTATATCACACAATAATAAATTATTTTGTGTCATCACACTTTTAGAGTAGGTCTGAGAACACACATCTGATATTGACCATTATTAAAACTGGGAGGATTTGTACAAAAGCAACAACATAATTTTGGTATATCTTTTTTTATATATAGTCATATTTTACATTTCTTGGAATCATAAAATAGAATGCTAGGGATGGAAAGGGATTTAGGCAGTACCCACTCTTTAATATCATTGGTTTCTGATGAGGAAATTGATGCCCAAGTATTTCACCTTGCCCAAGGTGAAGTCACAGCCTAAGGACACCTCAGAAAGCTGTGGAGTTGCTCTTTATTAAACACTTGTTTTCTTCCAGACATGTCCTGGGCACTGCATCTACAATGCCCTTCACACTTGCAGTGTCTGCAGGAAAGGAATCATATCACCAGCTGTACAGATGAGTAAACCGAGGTGCAGACACCACATGAGCACACTGTTGCTTAAGTGGTGATTCAAATTCACTTTCATCTCTATCCAAAGTCTGAGCTCTGATCACCATCTCCTATGGCCACAGAGCTGGGAATGGGACCCAGATTGGGAATGGGACCCGGAGCCAGTGCTCCCTGCTCCAAGCCACATTTCGCACCTGCCAAGGTTCTCTAAAGTCGTTTCCTGATTTAAGCCAGGCAAGCTCTGTACGGGATACATTGTGTTGACCCACAAAGAAGTGGTTTTGTAATCTTCGCCTCTGGTGAGATGTTGATGCTGCAAGTTTCTACTAAAGAATAGTGCTGTGCAGGATGCATTGTTTGTGCAGGTTTTATGGGCATGTTCTTCATTTTATCACAGAGGGCTCTCATTATGAGGAACCCTGGGAGACATTTCTGTCTGGTCTCGGGTCAGGAATAATTGAGCTTTTCCTAAGTAGTTGACCTGTGTGCATGCTGTCCCCTGGATGCCATAAATTGTATGACTGGTCAGGCTTCCCTTTTTCCACTGGTTGTATGTGAACGTGAACCCACATATAGAGAGTACTATCCAGAACTTCATGGTATGCATGGCTGTGGTATAGGCTTGGTTTAAGGTTCCAAATCCTACTTCCTTTATCCTCATCTACCTATAATTTATTTCTCCCTCATCTAGTTTATATAATCTTACAACAAACCTTGAATTGTTTTCAGAACAAGTTGAGGTATAGGTAAGTAAACAGGAAGTGTATTTCCATGTTGAATCTACAAACCTTCTCATAAACACCTCGTTGCAGACTCAGCCTGCATAATATTCCTCTCAGCCCTGGCATTAGGAGGAAGAAACTTAGATGTTATAAATGCCTCACGCAGAGCAGTCACCCTGGGAGCACTGTAGGGCCCATGTGGGGACATCCAGGAGATGGAACGGTTCCCCACCGTCCCGTCCAAATGAACTAGGATGCTGTATCCATCCTACCTAATTAAAGAGTGCTTGCAAGCAGGGCCTTTTTCTTGATTTACAAACCCTCCTCCTCATCATTTATAGTGCACTGATATGTGAAGGCAGGGAGGAGAGACACTTAAGGGAAGATGGGTTATTTCCTTACATGACATTGGTGGGGGCAAGTGTCACCTTCAGACAAGCACCTCCGCTCAGATGGCTTGTTAAGATTTCGGCAGCAGTGGATGGAACATGCTGTACTTATTGACAAGGCACTCAGCTATTATCCATGTTGGTACAAGATTCAAGGACGGACACAGCTCCACATCTTCAGCACCTGGTAAAAGATAGTCCTGATGGTTTTGATGCACATGAGACTAGGAAAATGCAATTTTATTCACACGTTTGTGTATATATCCATCCATCCATCCATCCATCCATTCATTCACTACAAACTAACCGAGCATTTTGTTGAACTCTGGAAATACAAGAAAGACCAAAATCAGCATGGTCATTGTCCTCATGCAAGGTGTTTTGTACAGATATAGCAGATGTGGCCATCTGAAAGAGAAAACAATTCCAGAAACATAAAAAAGGGGAGAAATTGAAATCCAGTTGCCCTGACTACACTGGCTTGAAGATTATTATTATTATTATTATTATTATTATTATTTTAGAGAGAGAGAGAGTTTCTCTTAGAATACACAAAGTACAGTAGCAATTTAGAAGTGGAGCACAGCTGGTGTGGCTCAGTGGACTTCTGATCTCCAGAACTGTTGTATCAAGTGACCAAGTTTGTAGAATTTGTTAAGGCAGCCATAGCAATGAGTATACCTGTCATTTTCCCCACTCCTAAACCTCATTTAATCCAGAATCCTCTGGCCTCCTTCTTTACCCACTTCATTCCATCGACTCTGCACCCATCCCCGTCCCAGCCCTCCCCCTCCAGCCTGGACGTCTAACCTGGCCCACATCCAGATTCGCACTCATGCTGCAGACAGGTGCCAACCCTGAACCAGGTCACCACCCTTGCTTGTCTCCCTCTGTCCTCAATGTCCTGCCAGATAAATAAAGAACTGTGAAGATTTGGCCCGAAAAGTTCAGTGTCAATGATCAACTTATTGCTCAGAATTAAGAATACCCCTCCTTCATCTATCCCAGTCAGGAGCTCCCTGATTAAGTCTTATATGAGAAGACTGAACCCACCTGCTATAGGCTCTAGAAAATTCCCATATCCCACATCAAAACATCTCTTGTGCTTAACTTCATTTTCAGAAGAGATTTCTCACAGTTGAAAAGCACTTAACCCTGATGGACCATTTACCCACTATTTTGTCTTCTGCTGTTCATGTAGAATTTCTCAGGTGAGCAATTTATGCCAACTACTTTCGTTTTTATCTTTATCCCCAGTTTTCATAACTCTCTGGCTTTTTTTCTTCACTGATATCTCTATATGATGTGCTGCTGAAGAAAATTTACTTTTTCTTATCTGAATGTTGGAAAACTTATGACTTCTGGGATATGCATTGCTCTATTCCGAATCGCTTTTCCTCTCTATGAATTCTCCATTATCTTTCCTTTGTTGAATTTAATGGAAAAAAATATAGTAGCTTGGTGTTTGCCACAAACTAATTTTGAATAAATAATAATACTGCTACTCTTATTATTATATTAACTTTCATGGTATTTTTGCTTAGTGAGAAACTCCTTTAAGAAATCAGCATTAGAAATAGCTTCATTTCTCTCAAAGAACTGCTGTTTCTTGTAGCCATACAAATGATATCAAGAATTTTTTGGCTGCCAGGAAGCTCAAAATCAAACTTGAAGTTTAATCATAGCAGCTATGAAGACCCTACTGGTTTTTAAAATATATTTGATTTTTTTCTATTTCTATTTCTTAGTTCTAGCTCTATCTTTCTATTTCACTGTTATTATAAGCTGCCTCAAATCACTTCTCCTTAAAACATAGCTTTTCACCTTCTTATTGGTCATGGTCCCCTTCATTGAACCTCTCTCTAGAAAAATCTATATATAAGTCCACTTCCCACCTACCCACACAATTTTGCAGCCAATTTTAGGACATTCCTGGACTTCCTGAATCTCACTCAGAATAAAACCCCCTGATGTAGATTTTGACTAGGTAAATTAAAAGAGGGGAGGCAGGTATTGGTAGAGCTGGAGTTGAAGTGATTAAGAGGAAATATCACAGTATCTTAATATGGAAAGCAGCCTGTGAGGGCATCTAAAGTAACTTCCCCCAGAGCTGGAGTCCATGCTCCAATCTACCTCCTTCTAAGTAGATAACAGGCCTCTGCTCAGCCACTCATATCTGCATCCCTCCTCACTCACAGCACAGCCTAGAGGAGAGATGGCTCTCATTGGCAGAATGCTTCTCCCACTGCAATCAGTCACCTTGTGTGTGACTCCTGATGCTTCAGTTTAGTCCATACCTTCTGTGGAATCAGCCCAGCCTGACACCCACTTTCTAAAGCTGCCCTCTTAACCATGGAAGGCACACTCAGGGGCCATGTACTCTGCATGGCCCCACCCATCGGCCCCATAGCTGATGGAACCTGGAAGAACCCTGGAGAAAGAGGCCAATCATATTTTTCCCTGTCCCCACCCTAATATTAGGAATGAGATTCAGCCCCATTTGTTAGTTACTGTTGTTCTTTTGAACTGGGGATAGGTAATCCTGGTGGCTGTGGGGGCAGCTATCTCCATAGACGAGAAAGAACAAGGCAGCTTGGGTGGGGGAGAGGTTGAGAGGAAGGTGCAGCTGACCTCAGAGAGGGACAGAGACAAAGAGGGTAACTGCTGGCTCTGGACAGCTCTCCAGTTTTGGGTTTCATTCTTCTCCAATCTTGGCTGCCCTTGTGGATTCCATGAAACATTCCTGTGACTTTGTAATAAACTCCCATTTTGGTTTACATGGGTTGGAGTGACTTTCTGTTGAATGCAATCAAAGTCAGCCTCCTCCTTCCCCCTCTCCTGTGCCCTGCTCTCCTCTCCATAATGTTTGTTCTCCTGATCTTCATTGCTATGCCTTGAGACTGTCCTCGTCCTTGTTTGCCTGGCTGCAGATCAAATCTCCCCAGTGATTTAATACTGCAGCTCTGCTTCTCTTTTGAGAATGGAACTCTGGTATTTCATCCCAAATTCACACTCTGTAAAGCAAAAACGTTCTTTTCCTCATTTCCTTTAAACCACCCCCCTTCCTGACCAGTCACCTGACATTTGTCATGGCCTCTGGCTTCTGATTCTCCTTAGGGAATTCCATGATCCCTACTTTTCCTCTTAATCTCAACAGCTAAATCGTCACTTTTGTATTTGATTACTGGAATGTTGTCCTTTCTAGCCCCTTAGTTATCTTCTGTCACTTTAAGATGCTTCCAAAAAAATGCTACTTCTAAAAAAGATGTTGCTCAGTCTGCATACAGACTCTTGCATTCCATTAACATTCACCCAGCAATTAGCTCTTTCAGCTTCTCAAAGGGTGTCTGTGCTTTGATGACACTTATGATTAGAAATGGTGGACTAATCACTATGAACTTCCCTGGTCAACTACCTTCAATGCCTCCCTGTTTCCCTCAGGATACAGTTCCAGCTCCTTAGTCTGGCAGTCAAAGTTTCTTTACATTCTGATCTCTAGCAACATTTTTCTTTTTCATCCCTAACTACCCTAAGGGATTCTGTACTCAAGCCAGACTGGGTTCCACATCACTCCTTCATGCAACACACATTGGTTGTTGTAACCAGGCACTGGAGATACTACAGTGAACAGGACAGAGACAGTCTGCTGTTGAACCTGCTTTCCCTCCATGCTAGGCTGGAATGTTTTCTCTCTCTGGTCCCATTCCTTTTGTACTAAATTCTACCTATCCTTCAAGATCCCATGCAACTCCAACTCTTCCAGTATCACGTCCACCTGAATTAACCTCTCTGTCTTAAAGTCTTATTTACATTTTTATTTGTACCCTGAAGTTACTACCATTTCACATCTGAATTTGAATCTGTACCTGAGTCCCCTTAAGAGGCAGCATCTTTTCCAGCTTCATTCACCCTTAGGGCCTTGCCCGGAATATTAGCTCATTAAATACGTTGGATTTATTGCTGCAGGTTAGGCTTGAATTTCCTTAAAACAACCACAAATGAATGTGAATATGCATCTGCCCCTGTAGTTGACTTACCTCTGAACTAGTATTTACCTTGGCTCATGTTCACTCTTAAAATTGGCCATGGATGAACCTGGAGGACATTGTGCTAAGTGAAGTGAGCCAGTCACAAAAGGACAAATACTGTAGGATTCCACTTATATGAGGTACCTCGTGTCATAAATTCATAGAGACAGAAAGTAGAATGCTGGTTGCTAGGGGCAGGGTGGAGGAGGAAAGGAGGAGTTATTGTTTAATGGAAATGAAGTTTCAGTATGGGAAGAGGAAAAAGTTCTGGGGATGGATGGTGACTGATAGTCACACAACAGTGTTGATGTACTAAATGCCATGAAATTGTACAGGTAAAAAGGATTTATGTTATGTATATTTTAACAAAATTTTAAATGGAAATCAACCAGGTCCCAAGATGCCCACGGGTGTGGTCTGTGCCCCCCTCTTGGACTCCTCCCAGCGCCTCCCATCCCCAGCTCACCTGGGAGCAGGATAAACACTTGTGGAAGTGAAGTGAATGGCATTATTTCCTTGGCATCGAGGAGGAAAATTAGAAGGGGAATCTTTGAAAATACTTTAAACACTTCTCACGTTTCACCTTGCTGTTGTCTCTTCTGGATATAAGTGGGAAAAAAGTGTCAATCCACAAAGCCAACAAGAGAAGGCGTTTTCTGGGCTCAGATGAAGAAATCGACGAAATTAGGAAATAATGTTTGTGCCATTTTGGAGGCCCTAGACAGACTCGGTTCACCTCCAAGTGATTTACCTGTGGCTCTCAATGATTATTTACTTGGCTATTCAGTTCAAGACAATCACAGGAATGTACGGCCCATAAATTAGAATAGCTATGAAACACAGTCTACCTTTATGTAGAAACATAACTTCTGCAGGCTTTGTTCTTTTTTTATATATATACAAAGGATGAATACATTTAATATACAGGCTCAGAGTTATCACTCTGTTCTCACTGCCTCTTTTTTAATATCGGGGTTCATCTCAGTGTGTCCTAGGTCTTCTTTGCCCTTGTGGTTGACTATGAGCCCACAAGACAAATGTGCCTCCAAGTGCTCCCTGACTGAGCAGTCCCCAGGGGGAACACGAAGACTTCTCTCACACCTTCACCCCATCCCCAAGCTTTGGCTGCCTCACTGGTTTGGGAAGAGGGGGATTTTTCATAATGGGTACACATGGAGGCAGAGAGAACTAAGTGGACCAGGGGAAAGAACATGGGTTGGGAAGCTGAGCCCACTGGCTCTGAACCCAGGTTCCACCACACTTCAGCACTGACACCAGCAGGTGACCTCATCATACCCATCTGTAAAATGGGGCTAACAATACCCTTGGTTGAGTTATGGTGATGAACAGAGATTCTGAACAGCAGCACAAGGCCTGACTTTCAACAAACAGTTGTGAAGATATCAAGATGATAACTCTTGAGTAGTCTGCATTTGGGGGAAAGTGGAGAAGCCTAAAATCGAGCCAGCACAATAAATCAGAAGAAGGAGGTGGGGTTTATGGAAGACATTGACAGCTAGCAAGGGCAAAGGAACTTTGGGGGTACTAGCCAAGTCAGGAGCAGTCAAGTAAAGTTAACAGTGCAGCTGCCTGCAGATAACTTAGAGAAGGATCCAAGGGTCCATCTGAGAGCTGGGCAGGCACTAATTAATAAAGAAGCAAGACTTTTAAAGCTAGGAAGTGTGACCTGGGACCGGCTCCTAAGTCTACTGCTTCTAATCCTAATAGGGAGAATACAGTGCACTGGCTGTGGAGGTCCAGTCCTGCTCTTACTAGCTGTGCCACCTTGAGCCAGTTACTTTACCTCTCTGTACTTTTTAATTCCTTCCTCTGGAAAATGAAGGGAATAATAGTGTCTACCTCACTCACAAGATTGTTATGAGAATTACATAAAATGTAGAAAAGTCTTAGAGTAGTTCCTGACACATAGTATACATGAAAAAAAGTGTTTGCTATTTTTAACATGATTTGTTCTTTTCAATATATATATATCTATTTAACAAATGTATTCAACAAATATTTATGGGTTAGGCACTGTGTTAGGGACTGGCAAAGCAGCTGTGAAGTGGTTTGCACAGTCCCTGCCTTATGGGACTAAAAGTTTAGCTACCAAGGATCCCTTCTGATTCCTTGCCAATAGCTCATCCAAAATTAGGTTTTGGTGTTCATTCTCAGGACTGTGATATGAACTACAGTCCTCTTTCCTGGTTCCATTTACTTCTTGCCAAATCTGATCCTCCAGACTACAAGTAATTGAGAGTTATTGGGGCAATTTATTAAAAGTTTACAGAGGTTTCTGGTCAAGATGGCAATGTAGGCAAATGTGGTACTTGAATCCTCCACCAACCACATTAAGATTACAAGTTAACTACAGAACAACCATCATTCAGAACTTCCTGAAATCTAACTGAATTGAAGTCCTACAACCAGGGATTTAAATAAGAAATCAGGTCAAGACTGGTAAGAGGGGTGGAGGCGTAGAATGGGCTGACCCCACACACAGATAGAAATTTAGAGAGATGTATTAGCTGAGGAGGTACCCCCTGAGGAGCAATGGGTCCCAACCCCACACCAGGCCCCCCACTCAGAGTTCCAGGGCCAGGAAATCCTCATAATTTCTGCCTGTAAAAACTTGCAGGGATCATGGCTGAGGAAGACAGAAGGCTGCTGAAGTTCCAGGCAATTCCTCTTTAAAGTCTGCAGACTTACTTAGACTCACTAACTACCTCTGAGCTCTAGCACTGGGGCAGCAGCTCAAAAGACACCAGGGATATGCATGAAGAAACTGAATTGTTTAGCGTCAGAGTAAGAGCTGGGAAGGAGAGCTTTCTGACACACAAAAAAAGTACTGGCAGAAGCCATTGTTCCTTTTATGAGACTCCCCATCTCCCCACAGAGCCAGTTGGGAAGCACCATATCTGAATCCCTCCTGAGTACCTTCAAACCCATCAAAAGAAGTAGCATCCATTTGAAGATCACTCAGTAGCTTGTGCCGGGTGGACTGCACCTCCTAGAAAAAGCCAGAGCTAGCATATCTGGTAGACAGCTTTAGAACACATCTAAGCACCACCCAACCATCTCTACAAGTGACACACTCAAAGGGTAGACTCATCAGTCACCAGCGCCCCACTGAAGTAAGTCCTGTTCTGTGGTGTGGACCCCTACACAGCTGACCCTACATGGTGGTCATAGCCAGTCCTTGCAATCTATTGGCCTGGGGATAAATCCCTCCCATGGACATGCTAACAGCATTTAAGGTATAACTACAATAGGAGGATGTACACAGCCCACTTGGTGGGGGGCACACCTGAAATACCCAGCTTGTTTAATCAGGGAGGCTGTGTTACTATACTCTGCAGAACATCTACTACGTAAGGGCACCCTACCAAACCCAGAAGACATAGCAGCTTTACCTAATTCATACCATGTTTCCCTGAAAATAAGACATCCTCTGAAAATAAGACCTACTTAATGGAAACATGATACATCCCCTGAAAATAAGACCTAGCACATCTTTGGGAGCAAAAATTAATATAAGACACTGCCTTATTTTTGGGAAAACAGGGTAGAAACAAACGCAGAGAAGCTGCCAAAGTGAGGAGACAAAGAAACATGTCCCAAATGAAAGAATAGAAAAAGAACTAAACAAAATGGAGACCATCAATCTACTAGGTGCAGATTTCAAAACACTGGTTACAAAGACACTCAATGAACTCAGTGAAAACTTCAATGAAGAGATAGTAAGCATAAAAAAGAAATGGAAATCATAATAAAGAAGCAGTCAGAAATGAAGGATACACTAACTAAAATGAAGAATAATTTACAGGAAATTAATAGTACAGTAGATGAAGCCAAGAATCAAATCAGCAATTTGGAATATAAGGCAACAAAAAAACAACACTCTATCAAGACAGCAAAAGGAAAAAAGAATAAAAAAATGAAGACAGTGCAAGGAGCCTCTGGGGCAACTTCAAGCATACCAACACTTGTATCATGGGGGTGCCAGAAGGAGAAGAGAGAGAGCAAAAAATTGGAAACCTATTTGAAAATATAATCACAGACAATTTCCCTAACCTAGTGAAGGAAATAGTCATACGTTTCCAGGAAGCGCAGAGAATCTCAAAGAGGCCCACCCAAAGACACATCAAAATCAAAATTCAAAAGGTTAAAGGCAAAGAGAGAATCTTAAAGGCAGCAAGAGAAGTTAACTGCAACAGAAACTTTGCAGGCTAGCAGAGGATGGCAAGAATGTTCAAAGTGATGAAAAGCAAGGACCTATAACCGAGATTACTCTACCCAGAAAAGCTATTATTTCTGATGGAAGAGCTTCCCAGACAAGGAAAAACTGAAGGAGTTCATCACCACCAAACCACTATTACATGATATGTTAAAAGGTCTTCTTTTAAGAAGAAGGAAAAAATATGAACAATAAAGTGTCTATAAATACAAATCTGTCAACAATTGAACCTAAAACACAAAATAAACCAACAAGCAGAACGGACACAGATTCACAGATACAGAGAACATTTTGACTGTTGCCAGATGGGAGGGGCATTGAGGGAATGGGTGAAAAAGGTGAAGGGATTAAGAAGTACAAATTGGTTGTTACAGAATCATCATGGGGATGTAAAATACAGTAGAGGGAATATAGTCAATAATATTCTAATAACTATGTATGGTATCAGATGGGTATGAGGTTTATCAAGATGACCACTTAGTTATATAATGTCTAATCACTGTTGTGTACCCCTGAAACTAATATAATATTGTATGTCAACTGTGGTTCAAAAATAAAGGATAATTTAAAAAGAAGCTTAAACAAAAAATAAAGCTTATAGAATTGAGGGTGCTCAATCAATGTTGAATAAACAAGAGAAATGCATAATGTGTAAACAGGTTATGTTGGGCTATTAACGTTCCTTTAGCTCATTAATATATATGGGAGCGCACTTCCTCTGCTTTGCTCCCTGATGGGAACTGTTCTCCAGTCAGCAAGGAGGTGGCTGGCTCCACAGTCCCGCCCAAGTCCTGGGTGGCTCGGGATGCTAGCTTAGGATCCAAATAGATTTCTTCCTCATGATGATCTGTTGTTTCCTTTGACAGTTGCCCTTTATTCACCTCTTACCATCTATCAGGCTTAGTGCTAAGTACTTCTTATATTATTTTCCTTTATCCTTAAAACAGCCCAGAGAAGTAGGGTCTATTGACCTTTCTTTGTGTCTGAAAGAACAAAACCAGAGAGAAGTGTGACAATTTGTTCAAGTTCACCCAATACAGCTGGGATTCTAATTCAGCTGCAGGCTTACACAATCACTCTCCCTTTTAACAAATCTTTCAAACCTTCAATTTATTCCTTTCTCTAGAAAATCCGAGGCCATGTCTTCTGCATCAAAACAATGCTGTCTATTTTCAGGAAACTTCAAAGCATACAATGCAGAGTACTGTTTCATACACAGGAATTCTCATCACACTTTGAAAGTCCCTTGTTATTTACTTGTTGATTCTCAGTGAACTCTAAGCTCTGTCAACTGCTACACCTCAGCACAATGCTTAACACAAAATAGAGGCTCAATAAATATTTGTTGAATGAGTGATAATCACTAAATTTTTATACCCCTTATAGGATTTATTGCAGGAACATGCAAAATATGTGCTTGATTCTTATTTGTTGAATGTATACATGTAGTTACGAATGAGTCATCAAATTTGGCAGCCCAATCTTATCATTCTTGCAGATTCACTAAAAAAAAAAAAAAAAAAAAAAAGTAGATAAACCACACACACAAAAGACAACTAACTAGTCAGGTTCTCTTTTTAAGATAAGAATGAAGAATGAATAAAGGAAAGGAAGAAAGAAGAAAATGGATG